>JBBPRK010000599.1:0-20185 GCA_038093075.1 Boletus patriciae | reverse complement strand
CGGCGGGTGCGCCCTTGTCGTCGACTATGGCGCCGAAAAAGCAGTCGGAAACTCGTTGCGCGTGCGTTTCCCCCCCTCATTTTCACTCGTGGCGTGGCGTTTCTGACCAGCCCAGCTCGGATAGGCGTTCAAGCAACACGAGATCGTCGACGTGTTTCATCGACCAGGCGAATGCGACGTGACTGCCAACGTCGATTTTTCCCTCTTGAAAGAAGTCCTCTCCGATCTCGGTCAGCAGTCTATCTCGGTCCGTCTTCGTTCGGCGCTCACGTAGCGCCTAGTCACTCCACACGGGGCGCTCTCGCAGGGCACCTTCCTCAACGAGGTGGGTATTCAGCTGCGAGCCGATCGTCTCATCAAGGCTGCCCCCACGGAGGAGAGAAAGACGGCGATTGCACAGAGCGTTGATCGTCTCGTGGATCCGCTTGGTATGGGTGCGCAGTATGCCGTGCTCGGTATTACCGCGACACCAAAGGAGGAGGATGTCTGGCCATTCTTGCACGCACACAATAATCCACATTGACGAATGGATAAGTACATTCCGGACGCCTGGCACGAAAAGATTCTTTGAACAGACTAGACAGTGGGGTGTGGGAATGTGTCACGCACATCGTCACAGCCGCAATAAAACCTGATCGATGATCGATGACCACACGTGTCACTCTTACCTCTTCCCCACGACCAGAGTCGCTCTCAACGTCCGAGGGCAGGATAACTGCCCGCCATGGCAAGTCAATGCTCCATGTCGATTTAACTGTCTGACAAAAGTCTACACGCCGGATCCCATCTAGGCAGTGAGTAATTGTCGAGTTCATCCTTTCATAGCTGTCTCACCACCGTATCGCGCTTGTCCCATCCCATCTAGACAGTGAGCCATTGTCGAGTTCATCCCCCCACAGCCATCTCACCACCCGTACCGTGTCGGTCGCGTCCCATCTAGATGGTGAGTGATTGTCGAATCCATGCATTCACAGTCGTTTCACTGCTTGTCCCATCCCATCTAGCAAGTGAGTGATTGTCGAATCCATCCCTTCACGACCGTCTCACGACCGTATCGTGCTTGTCCCATCCATCTAGGAAGTGAGTTATTGTCGAATCCATCCCTTCACAGCCATCTTACCGCTGTATCGTGCTTGTCCTATTCCATCTAGGTTGTGAGCGATTGTCGAGTTCATCCCTTCACAGCCATCTCACCACCCGTATCGTGTCGGTCGCGTCCCATCTAGATGGTGGGTGATTGTCGAATCCATGCATTCACAGTCGTTTCACCACCATATCGTGCTTGACCCATCCCATCTAGGAAGTGAGTGACTGTCGAGTCCATCCCTTCACAGCCGTCTCACCATCGTATCGTGCTTGTCCCACCCCATCTAGCAAGTGAGTGATTGTCGAGTCCATCTCTTTACAGTGGTCTCACCACCATATCGTACTTGTCCCATCACATCTAGCTTGTGAGTGATTGTCAAATCCATGCATTCACAGTAGTCTCACCACCGTGTCGTGCTTGTCCTATCCCATCTACTTAGACAGTGAGCGATTGTCGAGTCCATCCCTTCACAGTCGTCTCACCCCATCTAGCGAGTGAGTGATTGTCGAGTCCATCCCTTCACGGCCGTCTCACCACTGTCCCACCCATCTAGCGAGTGAGTGATTGTCGAGTCCATCTATTCACGGCCATCTCACGGTCGTATCGTGCTTGTCCCATTCCATCTAGCTTGTGAGTGACTGTCGAGTCCATCCCTTCACAGTGGTCTCACCACCGTATCGTGCTTGTCCCATCCCATCTAGGAAGTGGGTGATTGTCGAGTCCATACATCCGCAGTCGTCTCACGCCCGTACCGTACTTGTCCCATCTATCTAGGATGTGAGTGATTGTCGAGTCCATCTCTTCACAGCTGTCTCACCACTGCATCGCATCGCATCTAGGCAGTGAGTGATTGTCGAATCCATGCATTCACATCCATCTCACCACCCGTATCGTGTCGGTCGCGTCCCATATAGATGGTGAGTGATTGTCGAATCCATGCATTCACAGTCGTCTCACCACCGTATCGTGCGTGTCCCATCCCATCTAGCTTGTGAGTAATTGTCGAGTCCATCCCTTCACGGCTGTCTCACGGCCGTATTGTGCTTGTCCCATCCATCTAGCAAGTGAGTGATTGTCGAGTCCATCCCTTCACAGTGGTCTCACCACCGTATCCTACTTGTCCCATCCCATCTAGCTTGTGAGTGATTGTCGAATCCATGCATTCACAGTAGTCTCACCACCGTATCGTACTTCTCCCATCCCATCTAGGAAGTGAGTGTTTGTCGAGTCCATCCCTTCACAGTCGTCTCACCCCATCTAGCAAGTGAGTGATGGTCGAGTCCATCCCTTTACAGCCATCTCACGGTCGTATCGTCCTTGTCCCATCCCATCTAGCTTGTGAGTGACTGTGGAATCCATGCATTCACGATAATCTCACCACCGTATCATGCTTGTCCTATTCCATCCAGCCAGTGAGTGATTGTCGAGTCCATCCCTTCACAGCCATCTAACGCCCGTATTGTGCTTGTCCCATACCATCTAGCAAGTGAGTGATAGTCGAGTCCATCCCTTCACAGTTGTCTCACAGCCTTATCGTGCTTGTCCCATCCATCTAGGAAGTGAGTGATTGTCGAATCCATCCCTTCACAGCCATCTCATCACCGTATTGTGCTTGTCCCATCCCATCTAGTTTGTGAGTGATTGCCAAATCCATGCATTCACAATAGTCTCACCACCGTATCGTGCTTGTCCCATCCGATCTAGGAAGTGAGTGATTGTCGAGTCCATCCCTTCACAGTCATCTCACGCCTGTGTCGTGCTTGTCCCATCCCATCTAGCGAGTGAGTGATTGTCGAGTCCATCCCTTCATGACCGTCTTACGGCCGTATCATCCCATCCAGGCAGTAAGTGGTTGTCGAATCCATCCCTTCACAGTCATCTTACCACTGTATCGTGCTTGTTCCACCCCATCTAGCAAGTGAGTTATTGTCGAGCCCATCCCTTCATGGCTATCTCACGGCCGCATCGTGCTTGTTCCATCCATCTAGGAAGTGAGTGATTGTCGAATCCATCCCTTCACAGTCGTCTCACCACCGTATCGTGCTTGTCCCATCCCATCTAGAGAGTGAGTGATCGTCGAATCCATGCATTCACAGTAGTCTCACCACCATATCGTACTTGTCCCATCCCATCTAGGAAGTGAGTGATTGTCGAGTCCATCCCTTCACGGCCGTCTGACGGCCGTATCATCCCATCCAGGCAGTGAGTGATTGTCGAGTCCACCTCTTCACAGGAATCTCACCACCGTATCATGTTTGTCCCATCCCATCTAGCTTGTGAGTGATTGTCGCATCCATCCCTTCCCAGCCGTCTCATGGCCGTATTGCGCCTGTCCCATCCCATCTAGAGAGTGAGTGATTGTCGAGTCCATCCCTTCGCAGTCGTCTAACCGCTGTATCGTACTTGTCCCATCCATCTAGGAAGTGCGTGATTGTCGAGTCCATCACTTCACAGCCATCTAACCATATCGTGTTTGTCCCATCCCATCTAGGAAGTGAGTAATTGTCGAGTCCATCCCTTCACAGCTGTCTCACGGCCGTATCGTGCCTGTCCCATCCATCTAGGAAGTGAGTGATTGTTGAGTCCATTCCTTCACACCCGTCTCACCACCGTATCGTGCTTGTCCCATCCCATCTAGGCAGTGAGTGATTGTCGAATCCACGCATTCACAGTAGTCTCACCACCGTATCGTGCTTGTCCCATCCCATCTAGCAAGTGAGTGATTTGTCGAATCCATACCTCCACAGTCGTCTCACGGTTGTATCGTGCTTGTCCCATCCCATCTAGGCAGTGAGTGACTGTCAAGTCCATCCCTTTACAGCGGTCTCACTACCGTATCATGCTTGTCTCATCTCATCTAGCGAGTGAGTGATTGTCAAATCCATGCGCTTACAGGAGTCTCACCGCCGTATTGTGCTTGTCCTATCCTATCTAGCGAGTGAGTGATTTGTCGAATCCATGCCTTCACGGTCGTCTCACGCGACGTCGTATCGTGCTTGTCCCATCCCATCTAGCTTGTGAGTGATTGCCGAG
This sequence comes from Boletus patriciae, assembly GCA_038093075.1. Lineage (NCBI taxonomy): Eukaryota > Fungi > Basidiomycota > Agaricomycetes > Boletales > Boletaceae > Boletus > Boletus patriciae. Next base: position 16,065 of record JBBPRK010000599.1, on the reverse strand, counting down.
TCCATCCCTTCATAGCCGTCTCACCACCGTATTGTGCTTGTCCCGTGCCACCTAGCGAGTGAGTGATCGTCGAGTCCATGCGTTAACAGTGGTCTCACCACCGTATCATACTTCTCCCATCCCATCTAGCGAGTGAGTGATTTGTCGAATCCATCCCTTCACAGTCATCTCACGGTCGTATCGTGCTTGTCCCATGCCATCTAGGCGGTGAGTGATTGTCGAGCCCATCCTCCACAGCTGTCTCACCACCGTTTCGCCCTGGTCCCATCCGATCTAGGCAGTGAGTGATTGTCAGTCCGAGTCCATCCCTTCACAGCTGTCTCACCACCGTATCGTGCTTGCCCCATCTCATCTAGCAAGTGAGTGATTGCTGAGTCCATCCCTTCACAGCCGTCTCACGACCGTATCGTGCTTGTTTCATCCCATCCAGGCAGTGAGTGATTGTCGAGTCCATCTCTTCACAGCCGTCTCACGGCCGTACCGTGCTTGTCCCATCCGATCTAGGAAGTGAGTGATTGTCGAGTCCATCCCTTCACAGTCGTCTCACCACCGTATCGTGCTTGTCCCGTCTCGTCTAGGCGGTGAGTGATTGTCGAATCCATCCCTTCACGGCAGTCTTACCACCGTATCGTGCTTGTCCCATCCCATCTAGAAAGTGAGTGATTGTCGAATCCATCCCTTCACAACCGTCTCACCACCGCATCGTACTTGTCCCATCCCATCTAGGCAGTGAGTAATTGTCGAATCCATCCCTTCCAAGCCGTCTCACCGCCATATCGTGCTTCTCCCATCCCATCTAGCCAGTGAGTGATTGTCGAATCCACGCGTTCACAGTAGTCTCACCACCGTATCGTGCTTGTTCCATCCCATCTAGCCAGTGAGTGATTGTCGAGTCCATCCCTTCACAGCCATCTCACGGGCGTATCGTGCTTGTCCCATTCCATCCAGCGAGTGAGTGATTGTCGAGTCTGCTTTCGGGCCCGTCTCATCGCTGTATCGCCCAGACAATCGCCACTATCGACAGTGCTGTTACAGAAATCTTCAATCTCTGTCCACTCGTCCTCATTGACGTTGCAACGGGCCAACTGTGTGGTGCACCAGAGCGTGTTCAGATGTTCAAATCGGAAACACTGTTCCAGAACCTCGTCTCTCAGGCCGCAACCACGAGAATACATCGCGCGAACATTCGTCGATCTGTCGCGAAATACTTCGCATGGGTCATGTTTTCCCACACATGGGAGGGTGAGGAACCAACGTTCAAGGATGTCAATTTGGTTGATTCGATCTGGAAACTGGACAAATCCCCACTAAACGAGAAGCTCCGCCAGTTCTGCCACAGGGCTCGCGAGGATGGTTATCGATGGGCCTGGTCGGACACGTGTTGCATCGACAAGGACACGAGTACCATTTTGAGCCAGTCCCTCACTTCCATGTACCGCTGGTACGAGGAGGCCGCAGAAACCCTCGTTTATCTGGCAGACGTCCTGCCCTTGTCAAAACTCGGTGCCCTCACAAAGAGCCGATGGATGACTCGTGCTTGGACCTTACAGGAACTCCTTGCGTCGAGGAGTATCCGATTTTATGATCGCGAGTGGAAACCTTATCTGAACGACATGCACGCCAACCACAAGGAATCCCCTGTCATCAAGCAAGAACTAGCTTACGCTATGGGAGTTGCTCCAGAGACTATCACCAGCTTCCGGCCGGAGGATCTGGGAGTGCGGGAGAAACTCCGCTTAGCATCGACACGAAATGCAACAGTGAAGGAGGATATTGCATACTCCCTGATCGGCATATTCTCCAGCGACATCGTGCCTCGCTATGGGTTGGGGAAAATAGCACTCGGGCACCTTTTAGAGAATATCGTCGCTCGCTCCGGAGATGTAACGGTCATCGCGTGGACTGGGAAATCACTGCTATACAATTCCACTCTTCCCGACTCCCTAGCTGTCTACGGTCAGATACCATATCGCTCACCTTCCATGGGGGTTCATGAACTCGATACACGCGTGGAACAGCTGCGTACTCAACTGGCGCCGCAGGACGTCACAGCGTTCCACAACCAAGTCACCCTACTTCCTCGAGCAACCTTCTCGAATCGTTGTCTGCAGCTGCCGTGCATTGTGTTCTCCGTGAGAAGGATTGGCGAAGGTCGCAATCAGGGGGACCTTTATCGCGCAACAGTCTCATTACTCGGCAGAATGGAATTTAGGACTGCGGACACGATGCCACTGAAGCATCCCCGGAAACTCGTATTTGTACATCCCTGGCTCCATGATCTCCGTGATCCACTTGATGGGTTCGTACCGGACGACGAACAGGAGACCGAGTCCGATGCGGGCCCGGGCGACAGCATTGATGAAGCTTTGGCGCCAGCTTCTTCCTTGTATGCTGAGCCTTCAGCACGGGTAGACACCTTTACACAAGCATTGCGGATGATTGCCCGCCTCGGGCGTCCATTCAATGCGCTCTTACTCGAGCAGCAGTCAAATGGCCAATTCAAGCGCGTCGCTGCCGAACACGAGATCATAGCCCCGGGAGTCCCGTCCGAGACAAACCCCAAAGATATTCGGGCGAAGGTGTTGGAGATCGTTTGATTTGGTGAGTATGTGCCCTCGTCCGCTTCTTTTCTTTTGATCTCAATCTTTGATTAGCTTTGTCTTCTTGGTTTCTTGATTTGTCGCCATTTCGTCAACCCCCTGCCATCGTCGTGTTCTTTCCTTCGCTATGTTTAGCATTCCTCGTTCGTACTACCACTATTCATTTCGTCATGTACTAGCTATCGCCTGTGCACCGCCCATATGCTGCTCCATACCTCACTAGACACACTCAGATCTGATGTTGTAACAAATTTCACGTCGTTGCTGCCGTCCCTGACAACCGTATTGCACTACATATACTTACGCCGCCACTCACATCGGGGTTGGATTTGTGAGTGAACCGAGGGTTAGTGTGGGGGCAGTATATGATACACTGAGGCTGTCTGGTCGTTCTTGCACACATACGATGGCACATTGACATATGGATAAATACATCTACATTCAGGATACCTAGCACGAAAAGATTTAAATATCAAACAGACTTGTCAGTGGGATATTCCGCCTTGATGATATCCGCCAGCTTTTCCGCAGCGGCGAGGACGGGCCCAGCCTAATCCCATCGGTAAAAAAAAAATCAGCGCCGTCCGGAGACGCACGACAAGGCAACTCACCGTATGACCCGACACCAACTTGGGGTACACGGACGCGTCGCACACCCTGAGGCCGAGGGCACCCCGGACTCTCAGCTGCGCGTCCAAGACGGCAGCCGGATCGTCCGCTTTGCCCATGCGGCACGTTCCAAACGGATGGTATAAACTCTCGATCCTGCTCCTGATGATCTCGCCCAGCTCTTGGTCGCTCAACCGGTCAAAGTGGTGGTCGAGAAGCGGGTGCGTGGAGCCGACGTCGGTCAGGTTTGTCAAGGGAGCCGTATGGGCAATCTTGTATGCGCCACGGACGCCACGAACCATCGCATCGAGATCGTGTTGGGTCGCAAAGTAGCTGAGGACGATTGGAGCCACGTGGACATGAAAAAAGAGGGAACCACTGACTTTGGATCAATGACGGGGTCGTCCCAAGGATCTGCGGACCTGAGTTGAATGCTACCGACGCTCGTCGGGCTAAACAGACAAGAGTCAGCATTGGACGTATTCAAGAAAAAAAGATTGCTTGCCGCAAGAGAGTGGTCATGAGGCTGTATCCATGCAACCCAGCTTCCACTGTGGATTTGTGGTCCTCGACAGGGGCGGGGACAACGATGACTTCGATATCAGGTGCGTTTGGAGCCGAGGTACTGTCCTCGATGTCATTGTTGAATTCCGCACGAGGGAACAACCTTTCATCGTCCGTTCGGAAGAAGGCGGCCGCTTCCCCGAACTAAGTCGAGTTAGCAACCTCGTAAAAGCGTGCAGGAAACGGGAGCCGACATTGCCTGAGAGGGGGCCCGTTCCAAAGATCATGTATTGTGCAACCGCCCTCAAGAGCTTGAAGGTACTGATCAAGTCGTATGGTTTCGAGTAGTTGAAAGAAACGCCGAGCTTGTCTTTGAGCCGCAAGGCGAACGTAGGGTGGTCGCTGAGATTAGCGCCCACGCCGGCGGAATCAACGAGAACGGGGATGTTGTATTTCTCAAGTACAGATGCAGGACCGACACCGGAGAGCATGAGAATTTGGGGAGTGTGAACTGCTCCGCCGCTACGGAGCATTGAGGGATGGCGAGCCTGGACATGCGAGGGACATACCAAACGATGATTTCCTTGCGCGCCCTCACACGGAAGCGGGGAGCATGTCGTTCCTCGTTGGCAAAGTCGACGGCGACGGCACGCGGGGTACCTGAGGAAGAATCAAAGATGATCCTCGTCACGCGGGCGAGGGTGACGACTTTGAGATTGGGTCTGGCCAGGACTTCAGGTGTGAGGTAGGCTACTTCGGCAGACACGCGTCGGTGGCTACTGTCGATATAAGTCACTGGAACACGGTGAGCGAGTTACGAGGGGAACATGGATGATACTCACTGATCTATTGGGCAAGATTGGTGGATGATCAGCATTGGACGGGTGGAGGACGTACCTTGTTGGTGCCGAGCGTTCCGTTTGCGGTGGTGAAGTCTGGATTGAATGGGATCCCGGCATTGATACTGGCGTCGACGAAGAGGGGGCTCCCCTCCCAGATGTTGGCATGGTAGCCGACGGTGACGGGGCCTCTTGAACCACGGAGAGAAGCATCGACGTGTGGGAATCTGGGATCTGGGGTATACTTTTCGAACTTGCGAAAGTACCTGCGGGGATGGTGAGCGTGGAAAGAGAGGGATCGACCAAGATGAGTACGCTTCGAAATTTTTCCAGGCCCAAGAGTCATCGCCGACAATAGAGGCAAACTCGTCATAGTCGGAGGGTGCACCGTAATGAGCCCTGGTGGGAGGTGAGGATAGGAAGGGGGGAGAGAGGAACGACGTGCATTTGGGCATTTATGGAAGAGCCTTGAGGAAGCGATTAGAGGCTAGGCGGGGAAGAAGAAGGTACATACATCCACCGAGGAGACGTGCTGAGCAGCTGTGAGCAGACAAAGGGAGGAGAGACGGGTGACGTACCGCGAGGCCAGAATTTGCTCTTGTTGGCGGCATGTTTCTGCTGGACTGTGTAAAAGTTGTAGTCGTGTGGACCACGGAAGAGCTCTGAGAATCCAGCGGGCATCCTGCTCTTGAAGAGGGCTTTGCCGCTGTGGGGACGTCGAGGAGGGGTCAGAGATGGCAGGGGTGGACGCACCTCTGGCCAGCCTCGATGAGGAGGACGCGTATGTCTGCGCGCTCAGAGAGACGGGCGGCGAGGACACAACCGGCGGTGCCTGTGGGACACGGATGAGGCGGGGCGGCGAAGAGAGAGAGACGCGCACCTCCGCCGACGATGACAAAGTCATACTCGTCGAACTCGCCGGCGTCGACGTTGCGGGCGACGCTGGCATAGTCTGTGATCAAGGCCATATGTGTGGCTGTGTCTCCTCGCTGGTCGTTTCAAGTCGGAAGAGAAAAAACGGGAGCTGTTTATATAGCCTGCCATGATGATCGTCAAGATCATGAATTGAGTAGTCACCATCACCGCCACAGCCAACTGTTGCCTCGCGCACTCACCATGGTGCCCGACAACGCCGCCTCGAAGGCCTCTCTGCTCAAGTGGTGGTCCCAGTTCACGCACGCCCAGAAGTCAAAGAAATTCCCCGAGTACAACCAACGTGCGTCCCACCCCAGCCCACGTTCAACGCCCTCACCCCCACACAGCCTCCACACCCGAGCACCACCCCGTCTTCGGCAAAGCACTCAAGGACTCCCTCAGACGGGCCAGCGTGCAGGTGTCCACCGCAAACACCAACGGCGACCTCTACGTCTGGGGGTACATCCCCGTCGTCGTCGCAAAGTGGTCCGTCTCCGCCCCCTCTCCGTCCCGTCCCACTCACTCCCCCCAGCGGTCTCTATCTCAAAGAAAACGGTACATCTCCCCCCCTCGTCAATTCTGCCCCACTTACCCCCCCCCCAGCTACCGAGATCGAAGGCACTTTTCGTGTAAATGGCTCCGCCAAACGCATGCGCGACCTGCAGGCTGCCTTTGAGACACCGCCCCGCGTGCGTACCGCCTTTTCCTCCCCTCCCCTCCCATTCACCCCGCTCCCTAGTACGGAAAATCCCTCGACTGGAAGACCGAACACTACACCACCCACGACGTCGCCAGCGTCTTTCGTCGGTACCTCACTCAGATGCCTGTAAGTTCCGCCCGTCCTACCTCCTCACTTTTTCCCCATTTCTTTCTTCGATCAGGAACCTGTCATTCCCCACGACATGTATCACGACGTGAGTTCCCTCTCTTATTCCTCTCCACATCCCTCATCTCTTCCCCAAGTTCCGAGATGTCCTTGGTCAGTGACCAATCCTTGTCTCAGCCCCACCCCTAATCCCGCCCTAGCAAGGCAACCGTTCAACCATGACAACGTCGTAGCCACCTACAGGCGCCTGATCACCCGCATGCCCAAAGCTAATCAATACCTCCTCCTCTATGTCCTCGACCTCTTGTCCGTCTTTGCACGCAAATCAGACAAGAATCTCATGACAGCTGCCAGTCCGTCCGTTCCTCTTCTTATCTCCCCTTCACTCACCCCTCCCAGATCTTGCCGTCATCTTTCGTCCCGGTCTCATCTCTCACCCGAACCACGAGCTCTCCCCGGGCGAACATCAACTCAGCCAAAAGGTCCTCGAGTTTCTCATTGCTCAGCAGGATTCCTTCTTGTTCGACATACCACCTCCACCGCGTTCCGACCCTTCCTCATCCTGGCGCCCACCACCCCGCCCCACCCCCCATGACCCAGATGATGATCCCGATCTTGTCTTACTCAGCTCCGACGACGAACGCCCGTCCGCCACCAGTGGGTGGAAGCTCGTCGGAAAGGACAAGAAACGCATCATGCGCCGCCGCACAACGCACGAACCGCTCGGTGGGTTACCCTCCTCTGCGCCAGCGCGCCATACCCTTCCACGTCGCTAAACATCGACTCATTCCCTCACAAACCCTGTCATTCTTTGCTCTCCGTCGTCTCTTGCTTTCATTTCTGATGGGATCGGGCCACACGTTACAGATTCCTTTAATAACTCAGAGCCAGAGACTCCACATAGTTCAACCCTCTCACCTGTTGCCGAATGGCCGGCATCCGGTCCAAGTAGTCCAACATCGGCCCTCAATCGCAGTCGAACCTTACCATCTCAACGAAGCGGCGTCGACGATGACAGGCCCCGCTCGAGGCTGTTGAGGAAGCAGAGACCACAAACACACCTCCCAGAGGGCCTTTACCCAGGGGCCAATGTGAGCGCATAGCACCATGGTTCCGGAAACGGAAAACAAAAAGACGATCCCGCGAGTGGCGACATGAGTGATCAGGGTCAGCCTCAGCGTGATATTATACCTGATCTGTCGAGGAGGTGTGGAGCGAGTCGCAACGCTGCGCTACTCGGAACCTGGCCCTGCCGGCTGGTCTTGTATAGTTTCATCCATCATATCGGCGTTGCGCGCTCGCTTGTGTAGTATCGATAGGGACAGATGGCAGTACATAGTAAGTACCAATGTATATTTCTAGCTTGCTCGGCTGTGTCGCGAGGTGACATGCCGAAAGCAACACCCCGTCACGGCAGCACTACTCCACGGTGCGCAGCTCCACCGATCGTGTGCGCTGGCCGCTCCCCGTCTCTGGAGCGATATAACTCGTGTAGACCGTCTCCGAGTCGTCAGCTCAGTCGAGTTGGCTCGGCCGAATATCTGGCGTTGCACGCCGAATGAGGTTATTTCTGGAATGATGGGAGACAAATACTTGATCGCTATCCGAATTAGCACTCGTTAATTACGGGCGGCGCCGCACGGACGTCTGTCCCTCTTTCGCCTCCCTCTTCCTCTGCGTCAACGTCAACCTGCAAAAATGCAGCGCGAGGACGACTACATGATGCGCCAGGTGCCATCCTACCGCGACAACGCCGCAATCCCCTCCACCCCAGAGATGCATAGTTATTACGATGACCCCGTGAGCACGTCTCTCAGTTCTGAAGCGACGAAAATATATATAGTATAAAATATATTGGTTGGAATCCTGGTCTCCCTTTCTCTTTACTACCACTGTCATCCCCGTCCCCGGCGCTCAAAATTCGCCCGCTGACTGCCTCGCAGCCCATTCAGAGCCAACCTGGCATCCACGCTCCTTCGCCCTTCCATTCGACATCGGATCTTTCCAACCCAAATTTTAGAAACGCACAACCCTCTGGCTACGCCGAAGCACCCTACATGCAGCCCGCAAACCCGTACGAGAACTTGGAGGCCCCGCGCAACAGCGACTGGCTCGAGAAGACTCAAAAGTCCAACAAACGGTCCAAGTTCATTGTTAGTGCTCCCTCTCCCTGTCGCGACATAGACTCACATGACTCTCAGGTTATTGGCTCCGTATTGACCCTCGCTGTCCTTATCGCAGTTGGTGTCGCCCTTGGTGTCGTCCTCACGAAAAAGAGCAGCAGCAGCAGCAGCTCCTCGTCGAGTAGTGCGCCTCCAGGCACGAACCCCAGTGACCCCAGCAACTTCCAGAAGAACCCTGCTTTGAAGCAGTCGTTCTTCGGAGTGGCGTACACTCCCATTGGGGCCCAACTACCCGACTGTGGCGTAACCCTTGGTGAGTATATGCCTTTTCCCCGGCGTAATGTATGCTGAGTGGTCGACAGACTCTGTTGTGGAGGACATACAGGTACTTGACGTGGTATATCTATACTTTTAGCACTCGACTCACAGCTCTCAAGCTCATGTCTCAAATCACGACCAACATCCGTCTCTACGGTGCAGACTGTAACCAGTCTTCGCTTGTTCTTGCGGCTATTCAAGAGACCAAGGTCAGCATGAATGTATGGCTCGGAAATTACCCTATATCCACGGACAACGGGACTGCTTATGAACGTCAAAGAGGCGAAATCCAAACCGCGCTCCAGCAGTATGGTGCTGCCAATGTTGCCGGCGTGACTGTCGGAAATGAGTTCATCCTGGAGTAGGTGTTTCTGCGCTGGCGTCCATCACGTCACTTATCTAGGCCAAACAGTGCTATCACTGCGGCAGGTCAAACTGATCCCAACGGCTCCGCCGGAAATGCAGGCAGGTTTTCGTCATGGCCGTGATTATGCGATCCACCTAAAGTTTCATCCTAGCTGCCGCGATGCTTATCCCATGGATCCAAGACACTCGTAGCATGCTTACCTCGTTGAACCTCGGAAAGACTATACCTGTTGGTAACGCTGACGCGGGAAGCTACTTCAACACGCAAGTGCTTGAAGCGGTGGACTACGGCATGTCCAATGTTCACCCATGGTTTGCGAACCAGAGTATTGAGAATGCTGCTGGATGGACCTATGAGTTCTTCCAGGAGACGAATGTCCAGTTTGCCGAAACGCTTTCCAACAAGCCCTACATGTACATTGCCGAGACTGGCTGGCCAACGGTACGCGAGCCTTTGAGCTGATCCCACTAGTGTGCTGAACCTTGCTGGTTAGAATACGTCGACACTCAACTATAACCCGAATGATGGCCCGTCGGACGCGTCCATCGCTAACTTGCAGGTATGCATGTCCGAATCCCTAACTCGGTTGATGGTACTCAGTCGCTCTCAGTACTTCATTGACTCGTTCGCTTGTCAAGGCAAGTAGTATTTCCGAGGAGATTCACATGTGGAGCGGGACTGATCCCATTGTGTAGCGACCAAAAACGGTACGGAATACTTTTTCTTCGAGGTGCGTTTCTACTTTTGATTTTTTGAGACGCATTTGATTCATTGTGCTGTAGTACAACGACCAGCCATGGCAGGTGTGTATCCATATCCTCGAGGTCAGTGGCGTAAGAGTACTCACGTTGTATTCCAGGCTGCGATCTATGGTGGTGTCGAGGTAACGGCCCTTTGGTGTCAATTTGATAGCAACGACTTATATAGTGTTGACAGGGTTACTGGGGTCTGTTTGATGCAAAGTAAGTTTTACCAGACCCATCACAACAGTCGATGAACAATGCTTTTTTTTGTAGCAAAAACTTCAAGAATCTCACCCTTCCCGATTGTTCTTCATGAAGTATCTTTTCCCAGCGGGCATGCCCTTCGATGTCCTATCTGTAATCCTCTTCACCCACCTTCCCTTGATTCCTTCTTTGTATCTAATTGGATTTGTATTCTGTTTTACCCTCGTGGATCACGGACCCTGGTCCTCACCTCATCCTATGACCCCAATGCCTCGATGATTATGCTGTCCTGTCCTCGACCTATCAGTCGGTGGCATACATGCAACTTGGCGGACCGCTGCGTCGAGACAATGATTGATGTGGAGAGACAGTCCTTGACATACCATTTGGACCCTGTAATACGTTTTATTCGACGGACACGCTTATACCGTTGGCAAGGATACTTGTCCAGTTATTTGTTGGTGGAATTGATCAATGGACGATTTGAATATGCTTCATTCCAGAATCCTCATCTACTTGAGAACACAGGCTGCCTCCAAAAAGAAGTGCATCAGCCGGGAGTCGAACCCGGAGCTAGGCCATGGGAAGACCCAATGTTACCGCTACACCACTAATGCTTGTCTGATTGGAGGAGCGGGTTACTACAAAACTCTTTAACATGTTGAGCACCGTCACCTCGTTTGCACCATCTCGACACTCCCGACGAACAAGAAATCGCATCAGTGGTGTAGCGGTAACATTGGGTCTTCCCATGGCCTAGCTCCGGGTTCGACTCCCGGCTGATGCACTCCTTTTTGTGCTCTCCTACCAAGGTATACAGAACAATCGATACTTGACACCATGGCGTCATCAAGCCAGCTCGCCCTCGCTCCGCTCCTTCTCGACCTCCCAAATCTCTCTGACGCCTTCTCTGAACCACACGACGTTCCATTCTACGAGGCCCCTCCTCATCTCGAACACGGGCGTGGGCAACGAGGCGACCAGTGCCAAGTGAGGCGTGACGAGGTGGTAGGTGAGCGTGACCGGTTGAGACGGTGAGAGAGACGTCGATGCGGATGGGTAAAACGGGGCCTTGCTGTACGGCTTGAAAGGATCGGGGGTGTCCGCCTGAGGAGGGAGGTCGGGGGAAGGAGACGATGTTATGGCGGACGGTGCGGGGAGCAGGTCGGGCGGCGTGTTGGATCTGGTGGCGGGTTGTCTGGGGTCAGCGGGGTCGTAACTCTTCGACGAGATGACGTCCGTACTTGTACAATGGTCCGAACGAGTTGAGCATTTGGAGATAGTCACAGCAGAGGTTGTGTGTTGCTTGGTCGACTGGAGAGGCGTCGGTCGCGACGTAGAGTTTGCTTGTCGTATCGAATAGAAATGCCTTTGGAGACGATGTGTTCTTGAATGGGGAGTCAGAATGTAGACGGGAAGACGCAACGCTGTGGAGGGAACGTACAGCGCAAAAGACGTTGAGCAAGTTTTCAAGATAAGGCAAGGAGTCGATGAGCTTGTGGATGACGCGCGAGAAAGCATCTTGAAGTGAAAAATCATAGACGGACGTTAGGTGGAAATTCAGAGGAACCTGTTCGTATTCGGGCGATTCGTCTGCGAGTCGGTCCATGACGCGCTCGTGGATCTGGCGAAAGTTCTCTGTCTCGAATGTCACCGAGCCGATCCGTCCCGGGTGGACGAAGGGACCTACCAATCTTGTCGTCCTCTTGTAGCTTCTCTGCTTTGTGTACAAAGACCTCGAGGTTTATGTTTGGGTTGACTTGGCATGCGGCGACGATGAACTCGACGAGCTTGACCACGGGCTGTTGGTAGAGATCCTGCAAAGAGATGAGCTGGATCTACCGGGACGGCGATGTGCTCACTCGAATATCGATGACGAACACGATGCTAGCAAATTCAGAGAGAGGCGCTCCTAGGGTATCAACCGTGATGTTTCCAGGACAGTCCCATATCTCGAGCGGGATGAGCGTGCTGCTCGAGGATGTTTGTGAGGGAGGGGGCGTCGAGCGGCGGGTGTGGACTCACTCGAAAGGGTGCTTCGTGACGCGTATGGTAGGTTCCAGGAAAAACGTTTGCTTCGACGGCAGGTTCTTGAACAGTACTTGCAAGATGGACGTTTTGCCACTCCTGCGGGGTCACATCGTCATGTTCAAACATCGCTCTCCAGACGAGATGTTTAACGAGACCTTCTTGTGCCCAAGAGAAGGACCTTTGACCGGTGTAACGGGACATGTTGCCGTGGTTTTGCAAGTTTGAGATAGGACTCTTGTTGCTGAGGGGGACCCATGACTCAGGTATCAACACCGCCACACAGTGAACGTCGCTTCAACGCCATTTTTTCCAGCGGTTGCACGTTTTCGGTCTAAACGGATATCGGCGGGATCATTCCGTTGTGCTGTGCTGCAGGCAGCTTCTGATCATATTTTATCTTTCTTTTTTCCACCCATCTTGTGCCCTCGCCGTTATGAAGTTCGGAAGGAAGATCACGGTGCGCATCCTGTTTCGTCGTCCTCATCTCGTACAAACACATCCATGGTGCAGACGAGCCTCTACGATGAATGGAGGCCATTCTATATCGACTACAACCTCCTCAAACGGGAGCTGAAGGTGTCTGGCGTTTCGTTCCGTCGTATCTTTTTTTTAATCACCCCGTCTCCATCTAGACGCGCACCACGTCCCGCAAGTGGGACGACAAGGATGAACGCGAATTCACCGCCATGCTCAAGAAAGAGCTGGACAAGGTCCACGACTTTCAGAAGCACAAGGTTGTTTTGATCGTTCGACGTCGATCAATGTAACATCGCTTACGTTCCAAACGTTGATAGACCTCGGAACTCTCCCGACGCATTCGTGATGCCGAACGCGACGTGAAACGTCTCGTGGCTCAGCAGGATTCTCAGTCCTCGTTGGAACAGTCTCCGACTACTCCCAGCGACCCCGAATCTCTTCGTCCACGTACTTCCGATTACGGTCCCGACGAAGGCTCCGACGACGAAGACGACCTCGAAGGCAGTGGTGATTCCTATGATGAATTAGAGGATCTTTTCCACGGATTGGAAGTGGAAGTGGCCACCCTCGTCGCGGATGTGCATGACCTCGCCTTGTACACAAAACTCAATATCACAGGTTTTCTTAAAATTCTAAAGGTTCGTGTCGTCATCTAACTGCGCCTTTCCGTTTCTAATGAGATTCTAGAAACATGATGTTGGTCACGTCTTGCATGGCCATACGCCAGTACGCTGATTTCGTTCACAGAAACAAACGAATCTGCCACTCAAACCTACATTCATTCAAGATTACTTGGAGGAACGACCATTTTACAAATATAATTGGGATGCACTCATTGTAAAGCTTTCGAAACTATACGACCTTGTCCGCACTCGTGGTCACCCCGTCGTGGGCGATTCAAGTGCCGGCGGCAATCAGAGTGCGTTCGTTCGACAGACGACGAAATACTGGGTAACGACTTGTACTCGTTCCTGAACATAGTCTTACCCATGGTCAGGTGCACCCAGACAATCTTGTCCCACTCAAACTAGCCATTTTGAAACACCTACCTGTGCTTGGTCTGTCCCGTTCTCGCAATTCCAGGATTTGCGAACCTGACCCTGATCGTGGCTGGCAGTATTCAATGCGGAGAAGGAATTCGAACTTAAGGATGCAGGTAATTTCTCGCGTTCTTTTGGTATGGCTGAATCTCACGAGCTTGAGTAGCAATCACATCTATATACTTTGACAATGAAGATCTGGACCTCTACCTTGGTCGGCTCGAAAAGACCGAGGGTGCTGAAGCAATTCGCTTGCGGTGGTACGGAGATACCGACGTCAAGACCGTAAGTCCGCACAACACAAATCACCCTACCTTAACGTCATTTCATTGACAGATTTTCGTGGAACGTAAAACTCACCGAGAAGATTGGACTGGAGAAAAATCCGTCAAAGCCCGTTTTCCCATCAAGGAACACCTGGTGAACGCGTTCTTGCGCGGAGAATATACCATGGACGCCGAAATGCAAGCTTTGGCCGACAGCGGCAAGAAAAGTCAGAGTGAAGTCGATTCGATGATTCAGCTTGCCAGCGAAGTACAGTATCGCGTCTTAACTCGCAAACTTGCCCCGGGTGAGATGCCTTTTAAGCATATTTGTATACTTTGTTGACAACACGTCTCTAGTTATGCGAACTTTTTACAATCGAACTGCATTCCAGTTACCGGGTGATGCTCGTGTGCGGATTTCTCTTGATACCGAACTCACCATGGTCAGAGAAGACAACTGGGATGAGCGTGTCCGCTCGGGTGACAACTGGCGGCGCACTGACATAGGGATCGATCATCCATTCGATCAGGTGCCTGCCGAAGACAAAGAACTGTTCAAATATGGTGTCCTAGAAGTCAAGTTGCAGACGCAGTTTGGCCAACAACCCCCCAAGTGGGTGACGGACCTAATCCAATCTCATCTGGTTGAAGCTGTTCCAAAGTTCAGGTCAGTTGATAACCAGATTCGCTTATCGTCATAGCTCATGCAAGCATAGTAAATTCATACATGGATGTGCTACCCTACTTCCTAACCGGACAGATCTTGTTCCATTCTGGCTTCCGCAGAGTAAGTTGTGACAAGGAACGTATAGGAGAGTAAATGACTTACTGAGGTGTCTCTTGCAGTGGAAACCGACATCTTGAAGCCTAACACTGGTTACTTGACGGTACAACGACCTCTCGCCTCGTCTTCGAGGACTTCCTTGGATCTGGAACGTTCCGGTGACTCGACACCACTTCAAGCGTACGCTGAGCCGGCCTCTGAAGGGGAAGAAGACGAAGCTATAGACCTGACGCCAGCAAGGGATGAAGACAGGCGTACAGGGCTTCCTCACGTGGATGTCGCAGCAGCCATTGCATATCGCGAGATATCTCTCAAGAAGCGCAGCCACGGCGGATCGGGCAGTTCAAGCGCATCTGAGAGAGAGGCAGAAGAGGTTGACGAACGTGCTCCATTGTTAGAGCAGCGCCAGGGGGAGCATGTCTCTGATCAGCGACGTTCTCAGCAAAAATTGCTGTCTATCGATCCCTTGACTTCATCAACGGCGTTCGACAAGACATGGAAGGAGCGGTTGAACGCAGCCCAGACTGTTGAAAACCAAGCGAACCCTCGGCCCCCCGAAGCTGAAGGGATTAACGAAGACGAAATACCGGAGCAGGAGAGGCTACTCGTTCGTGACTGGATCGCACCATCCGGCAAGAAGATCGCGGTACCTGTTCGCATCGAGCCCAAGGTTTATTTCGCCAACGAACGGACGTTCCTGGCAAGTCTCTTGCTCCGTTGACATGGCGCTTCGTACTGACGCACGGGACCATAGAAATGGCTACACTTTGCCGTCCTCATTAGCTCTATTGCGACCACTCTTTTGAACTTTGTTCCACCGGAAGATTCCAGAGGGCTTATCAGCGCAGGGCTCTTCACGTTGGCGGCGCTGCTTTCCATCGCCTATTCGGCCATCATCTTCGTGTACCGTGCACTACGCCTTCGTGCGCGCAGCGCCGAAGGACTTTACTACGACAAGTACGGTCCGACGATCTTGTGCTTCGTGCTGTTCGCCGCGTTGGCCGTCAATGTCGGCTTGCGCCTCGCCGAGATGGTCGAGCAGTGATTCAGAATGAGAATGGACACCGTTGGGGTTATCTGGCTTGATGTTTGTTCCGTATATACACATTGGATTGTTTTGCATTGTCAACTTGGATCTTGTTCACCTTCGAGTTTCTTCTCTTGTCGCCATCGCTATGGAGTAACGACTAAGAGTTTGTGAATGTATAAAATCTTTTCATTAGCAGTGGTTGATTTGGGAACGGTATAGTGCATATTGAGGAATAAAAGGCTCGTATGCCCGTATGTCCAAGCAAAAAAAAAGAGATAAGTGTAAGAGCAGGATGGTATCGATAGGAGCATCCTTGACAAGATCTATACTATTGAGATGAAACCAAGATGCGCATCGTGATACGCGAGAGATTGCTGCACAAAAACACA
>JBBPRK010000598.1:0-20208 GCA_038093075.1 Boletus patriciae | reverse complement strand
AGGGGGGGGTGGAGGGGAGAAAGAGGGGGGGGGGGAGGCGACAGTAAGCGGCTGGTGTGAATGGCAATGGCATGGGGTCCTTACCATTTTCATTTGCGCAATTTGCGTAATGGCTGCTCTGTGCACAAGCTCATTTCTGATATTCGTGAGGAGCTCCGCATTGAGGTGACGGAGGTTAAACGCTTTGGTGGATCCAAGGGTGTCGTGCCACCTGCAGCGGACACAGGCTTGATAGATCAGCAGGGCCCTTTTACTGATCTCGTCAGCTCTGTGCCTCCAGTCATGGGAACTAAGAGCCATCCAGAACTGTAAGTGGGCGTTGACTCTTTGGTCGTCCCAGCCGTTCTCTCTCATCGCTTTGAGCATGCAGTGGGCGGCTTTGTCGAATTGTGGCCAGGACAGTTCATCGTCATTAATGACAGAAATCTTGAAGCGAGTGGCTGACGCCAGGATGAAAGAATGCAGGCCGTTCTCGTCTTGGACAATGGACAATGCTTCGTCGTCAATGGAGTGGGAGGAGGTTTCTGCTTCTGCGAGGCCCTTGTTGGTGAAGAAAAAGAGCTCACAAAACTCTCCTTTGCACAATTTGCGCGTGGCCAGGGAGGAAGGGATGACGAGCGCTGCGGAAGGGATTGGGGTGTCCGGGAAGGGGACGAACTTGTTGCAGTTCTTCTTGAGCTCCTCTTTCCTTGCGTTCTCTTGTTCTTCTAGCTTGGCTAGGCGGCGTTCTTCGTTCTCGATGCGCTGCTGTTCTTGGGCTTCGCACTGAGCCTGGGCGTCGTCAGCGACCTGTCTATGCCCATCCTGTTTGTCTAACTCGTTCTGGGCCGTCCAGATGTCTGCAAGACGATTCGCGGCTTCGTCATGGGTGATGTTGAAAGCATTGACCAGCGGGAGCCTTGTGGTTTCGAATCTCTCCGTGGTGTAGTCTGGCACAACTGCCTCGTGTGGGTTAATGCCGTTGGGCATGTCAAATGAGAGTGCGTGTGAGGGAGAGTGTGGAAAGAAAGCGAAAACGAAGTGAGATAAGCAAACTACAGACAGGAGCAGGCGAACGGTACTACGAGCGAAGTGGAGAGAGACAAGAGGCGAAACATCCACTTCACTTCTCACGCATAGACTACTACCTACGAGCGCCTCGTGTCTCGGCTTACGTAGGCCTACAACTACCGTATCGGGAATTACGTAATCTTGTAGCGCTAGGACGCGCGTCGTCTGCTGTCACTCGTTTCGTGTCCGCTGAGTCCACAGCCGTCTAGATCTTACAGCGATATCACCCAACTTGTCTCTCCGATGGTGCAGGTCGCCGCAGCGGTCCCAGTCACCGGACCCCCACTAAAAGCTGTAGTCGATGGCTTGCTCTGGATCATTCAGACTATCGATGTAGGCCGCTTGTTCTATTTCGCGGCATTTCTCATCCCATCGCAGAACAAAAATCGACATAAGGCAGATCTCGACGACTTAGCCTCACGATTTGGTCAACTGTTGGACTTCTTATCACAGGAGCCCGACCCGCGGGACGAAGAGGAAGCCAGACAGAGAATGAACTTAGCAGGGTAAGTTTTCTTGCTCAAGTCGTGTTCATTAACTGATGCCATCCCCCCTGCAGACGTCTCGAACTCACCTCGCGCAAGCTGATGGACATGCCAAAAGGTCGTTTCACATTCGCATACAGCTCCGTGACGAAAGATATTATTGGATGCAAGTTCTATGTCAATGATTTTCTTCTCGAATATGCGGTGATTCTTTCTCTTGAAGACATACCGCGCGTTTCCTGACCGTGTAAGCCGTCTTAGATCTATACCCAGGTAGCCATCGGGAAACGGACCGAGCAAATCATGTCTCCACGTAGCCATGCAATACTTGTAGACGCCGCGGGTCATGAAGACGAGGTGCCCCTGGAGTACTGTACATCTTTCCAGGTGAGTTTCATCTGCTCTTATCTGGTCATTGAATCGTCGCTAATTGGGCTGTCCAGCAACTTAAGGAGGTGCTCATGGTGCTGTTAACACCTCAACGTAGTGAAGCATCCGTTCAAAGACGGTATATCGAGTCAGGAAATTTTGACTTCTGTATAGATGACGGCAATCGAGTTGTCCAAGTAACCAGTGCCTCCAATGAATGGCCGAACATAGAAGCAGGCACAAAGATAGTTATGAGGGTCGTCATCGAACTTACCGCCGATGGTTCTGGTGACTGGTTCGTGCCTCGCCTTATACATCATGGAAAGTATCTGGACATGCCCAGCTCACTGTCACTCCTCGGAAGCGATGTCTGGAGCGACCTTATTCGTAACTTCCGTGTTACACATATTGTATGTGATATTTACCTTGGGCACTCTTATTCGTTAACAAGCAAGTATGTGCTATGAAATGATAAGCGGGTGCGTGCTCTCCTACCAAGACGTACACCGCATGGAGCTAAGGCCAACCACGATATCCGACGACCTTGCAATGTCCCGTTCCCAGCCCGTACGTGGTGTCTTTCCAAGCCACCTGCCTCAATGCTGATGGCGACTTTGCCAAGTCCCGTTCTCAGAGAGTGTGTAATCCGATGCCATGAGCTGCTTGCCTGGAGGCTGACGACGAATTTCCGATGCTCCCGTTCTCAGTCCGTGCGTAATTTTATGCCATGAGCTGCCTGCTGCGACGCTGACGCTGACTCTGCCGTGTCCCGTTCTCAGTTCGTTCGTAATCTCGACGCTCACGACGACTTTGCCATGTCCCGTTCTCAGTCCGTGCGTAATCTCATGCCATGAGCTGCTTGCCTGGATGCTAACGACCACTTTGCTGTGTCCCGTTCTCAGACCGTGCGTAATCTCATGCCATGAGCTGCCTGCTGCGATGCTGACGACGACTTTGCGATGTCCTGTTCTCAGCTCGTGCGTAATCTGATGCAATGAGCTGCCTGCTGCGATGCTGATGATGCCTTTGCGATTTCCCGTTCTCAGATCGTGCGTAATCTGATGCCATGAGCTGCCTGCTGCGACGCTGATGACGACTTTGTCATGTCGTGTTCTCAGAGAGTGCGTAATCTGATTCCACGAGCTCCCCGCTGCGACGATGACGACGATTTTGCGATGTCTCGTTATCAGTTCGTGCGTAATCCTATGCCATGAGCTACCTGCTGCGACGCTGAAACGACTTTGCGATGTCCCGTTCTCAGTTCGTGCGTAATCTCATGCCATGAGCTGCCTGCTGTGGTGCTGACGATGGCTTTGCGATGTCCCGTTCTCAGATGGTGCGTGATCTCTTGCTATCAGCTGCCTGCTACGATGTTGATGTTGACTTTGCCATGTGCTGTTCTCAGGACGATGTGCGTAATCGCATGCCATGAGCTGCCTGCTATGATGCTGACGATGATCTTGCTATGTCCTGTTCTCAGGAAGTGCGTAATCGCATGCCATCAGCTGCCTGCTCTGACACTGATGACGACTTTGCCATGTCCCGTTCTCAGGAAGTGCGTAATCGCATGCCATGAGCTGCCTGCTACTATGCTGACGATGACTTTGCCATGTCCTGTTCTCAGGACGTGCGTGATCGCATGCCATCAGCTGCCTGCTACGACGCTGACGATGACTTTGCCATGTCCTGTTCTCAGGACGTGCGTAATCTCATGCCATGAGCTGCCTGCTGTGGTGCTGACGATGACTTTGCGATGTCCCATTCTCAGTTTGTGCGTGATCTCGTGCTATCAGCTGCCTGCTATGATGTTGATGTTGACTTTGCCATGTGCTGTTCTCAGGGCTCCTTGCTGATGGACGACGTGCGTAATCGTTGCCATGAGCTACCTGCTACTACGCTGACGATGACTCTGCCATGTCCTGTTCTCAGGATGTGCGTAATTGCATGCCATCAGCTGCCTGCTATGATGCTGACGATGACTTTGCCATATCCTGTTCTCAGTCCGTGCGTGATCGCATGCCATCAGCTGCTGCTACGATGTTGATGTTGACTTTGCCATGTACTGTTCTCAGGGCTCCTTGCTGATGGACGACGTGCGTAATCGCTGCTATGAGCTGCCTGCTACTACGCTGACGATGACTTTGCCATGTCCTGTTCTCAGGAAGTGCGTAATCGCATCCCATGAGCTGTCTGCTGTGACACTGACAATGGCTTTGCTATGGGATCCTGTTCTCAGGCAGTGCGTAATCGCATTCCGTGACCTGCTTACTGTGACACTGAACACTTTACCATGTCCTGTTCTCAGGAAGTGTGTAATCACATACCATGAGGTATCTGCTGTGACACTGATGACAACTTTGCCATGCCCTGTTCTCAGGAAGTGCGTAATTCTCATGCCATGAGCTACTGGCCGGCCTCGATGCTAACGACGGCTTTGCCATGTCCCGTTCTCAGATCGTGCGTAATTTCATGCCATGAGCTGCTTGCCTTGCCACTGATGGTAACTTTGTCATGTGCTGTTCTCAGCACGCGTGATCTCCTGCTATCAGCTGCTTGCTGTAATTACAGGGTCCAATCAAATACGCTTCGGGTTATGGTCACTGATCAGGAAAATAGGGAGGAAAAGATATTTCCTATGAATAGGTAGTCTACCTGTGTGCTGTCTGCCATGTCAAAGTTGTGTGGCTGCACTGTCAAATACTCACCTGAGCCCAGCTCCATTTGAAAAGCAAGAGACAGTTCTGGCACTGAAATGTTGACAACACAAGGTGATGGCCACACCCTCCAAAATTAATTTGGATCCAACCAAATGTTTCTTCCCAGTTGTGCAAACCAGTACAACAGATACTGTACATGCACAGTAACCATATCAGCCTAATCAAGCACTAGCCATCTGATGCAGAATTGTGTTGTCTGCACAGCCCTATCTCTGCCATAGTAGGGGAGCACCAACACCCTCTTTGCATGGTACCTATGCCATTCTTCTCAGCGTCAGTGATCACACTTGATACTTAGCAGCTGGCTGACACAGGGCCTTGCCAGGATTTGTTACCTCATGGGCAGCTCTTGTCCGGGTACTGTTGTCTGGGTTGCCTCCTGTTTGCCCCTCTGTTAGATGATGATCAGCAACTCCCCTTGGGCACCACAAGACCCAGCAGTGCATGCAGGATTTAGGGGGACCTACATACTAGGCACAAGAGAACCCAGCGGTGGAGATAATGTCTGACATCAGTAAAGAACAAAGATAAGGAATATCCCCTTCTGGTAGTAAGGGCAAACAGCGTGGGGAAGTTAGAGGACAAACATACAAGAATGAAAGGGATGAATGACAAGGAGTAGGGAAGCGTAATCGTACCTACACATCCCCAAGAGGACATGGACACGTCAAGAGTATACTAAAAGGAGAAGGTTGTGAAAGAGGAGAAAATCGTAACATTACCCCCTTCGTACCATTGAGCCCCAGGCTCAATCAACACTCCTTCAAGCGGGATGGGTATGGGCAGAAGAGGTACCTGCATAAATGTGCGTTGCCTGTTCAACGGAAAGCGTCTCAATTGGACAGTCGTCCGCCACGTGCCCATGTTGATTACAAACTGTGCAAGTTTGGACTGGGCAGAAACGAGCAGGATGTCCCCATCGACTGCAAAAGTCACACTGGGTAGTGAGACAAGATGAGGTGGAGTGTCCAGGAGCCGATTGACGACAATGGGGGCAGAGTGGGCAATTCTCTTGATAATGACCGAGATCGTGACACCGAAAGCACTCGGTGAGAGCGGACACGGGTTGGTGATGGATGGGGATGTGGACAATTCGGGTGGGGGCGGAGAGGATCTGCATTCCATCGGGGAGGGACTGGAGAAAGGATCGGTTGAGAGCCAGGACTTCCTCGTCGATTCCTCCATAGTCGGATTCAGATTCCACGGCGGTGGGAGAGGAAGCACCTGTAGAAGGAGGGGGAGAAGAGAGTTGAGACAGGAGGGTGGATGGAGAAGATACAGTTTCCAATGGGGGAGGAATGGAAACAGGTGGTGGGGAGACGGCTGCAGGAAGCTCAGTTTGCTCAAGGTAGTGGTTTTGTTCCTCGAGAGTCATAGAGAGGAATACTCATTGAAATGTGGGGTATAGGATTTTGGAGGGGATCTGTTCGACAAAGGTGTGGAAACTGTGGAGGTGGAGGATGTTGAGGATACGTCCCGGTAAGGCGTTGAGAGAGGTGTGGAGTGGGATGCCAAAGGGTGCGGGTAGGTCACTGGGAGCCAATAGGGTGTGGTACCTTTGCATGGAGGAGACCAAATGAAAGAGGCGAATGAGTTCCTGGCCAATCAAGTCTTTGTCATAGAGAGGGAGGTCCTCTATGGTGCAGAGAGTGATTGGATTTGCGAGAATGCCTGTATGAAGCAAATGGACGGCGTAATTCGGAAGCAAGGTGGGTACCACACGATGTAAGTGCAGCGGAGAAGTAGAGGAGGAAGACAACAAAGAAGAGGAAGAATGAGATGAGGAAAGAAATGACATATTGGGTATCAAGAAGTAAACATTCAATGATCATTCACTAGGGGGGTACTTCATGAAGAGACGCCGCTTCCTAGGAAGAGAGAAAGGAGAGAAAAAGATGAAAGTCAAGCGAGATAGTGGGAACGTTTATATTCAGAAAGGATGAGAGGGGAATGTTGGAGATTGCTTTCCAGTTCCCACGTATTTTCGGATGAAGGGTATCCCTTCCATGCGGTCAGGTACAACCGTCATCCTGGAGATCCCTTGTGAGAAACAATATGATCCACTTTGTACTCTTCTTCGTTATCTATGAGGTCAGGTGGGGGTTTCACGAAGGAGGGACCATGTGCTTCCATTTGTCAATAAGAAGATAGAAGGGAGGCATGGAAAACATCGTGTATCTTCCATGTGGAAGGGAGTCGGAGTCGGTAGGAAAGGGGAGATAGTACCTGTGCAATTTCGAAAGGTCTGTGGCGTTTAGGCGCAAGTTTCCTAGATGGGTAGGACAATCGGAGATTGGTGGCTTCCAGCCACACCTTATCACCTACTTTCCAGGGGGAGAACTTCCAAGAAGACCCTTCGGACATGATTTGACGAGCCATCTCATGGGCGGAGAGGGCTTCCTTACGAGCAGTCTCGAGAGAGGTGAGACGATTTTCTAAAGCAGGGAGGAAGGTCTTTCCGAGTGGTGGGTAGGCTCTAGGTTCGTATCCAAGGAGAAGAGAAAAGGGGGAGGTTTTGGTCGAGCTGTGAGGGACGGAGTTATGGATAAATTCGGCCGAGGTGAGGAATTGAGCCCATTTCCGAGGATTATGGGCGCAGAAGATCCAAAGATAGGTTTCAATCTCTTGATTGGTTTGTTCGGTTTGTTCGTCCATTTGGGGGTGGTAGGCAGAGGAGAGGCGAATATCGTAATTAAGGATACGGGCGAGTTCCCGAGCAAAGGCAGAGGCAAATTGTCATATCCATGCCCGATCCTCCGATCCGGTCCGCACTCGTTCCTGACCCAACCCCGATCCATACCAAGTACCTCCATCGGACTTCGCCTCGGACCTATACCATTCTCCGTATCGGACCTCTGTTCTCACTGCCTCCTTCCGTTCCTATGCTTTATCTCCTTTTAGTTAAGTTCACTCTCCATTGTATACCTATGACCCTTCATCGTTACCACGTTACCCCACATGCCTCCCTTCGCCACCATTCCTCCTCCATATGCCTTCTCCATTCTCCGTCCTTTACCCACATGCTCTTCGTACCTTCCCACATGCTTCTCCATACTTACATCCAACCCCTGATCCGAACGTCATAGTATATAAGCCCTCTGTACTCCGCCTTTGTACTTCAGTTTGTATATCAACTAAGTCTCCCATCCTCTCACTCGAAGTCCTCCTTCATGCCTCCGCTCCCCTCCATACCTCTGCACCTCTGTCCCTCTGAAATCAAGGACAACGACCTCGGCAAGGGCGTGACACATAAGTCTATGCCAAGTCCCGACTAAGTCCCCACTTTCGTATCTCCGTCGGACCTCCAGTCCACCTCTGTAACTAACCTCTATCTCCCTACTGTTTCCTCTGTCGGACTTGAGCCCGGAGGACCTGGACTTGACACAAATTAAGGGCCTCTGTCAGAGATGATGGAGTCATACAGGCCAAAGCGTTTGAATACGAAGTCAAAAAAGAGCTGGGCAATTCCATTCACATTGATCGTCTTGGAACCAGGGGCGAGAATTACCCCCTTTGTAAGGCCATGGTCAACCACGACCATTAAAGAGTCAAAGCCGTCGGATGGGGGAAGATCAGTGATGAGGTCGACAGAGAGTTGCTTGAAGGGAAGGGCGGTGGAGGAGGGGATTGGGGCAAGGGGTGGAGTGGTCGGATGGGTGATAACTTTGTTCTGTTGGCATACAGCACAACCCGTAACAAACTTGGAGACAAAAACCGAGAGGCCCAGCCACCAAAAGTCACGTTCAACCACAGCTTTGGTGCAGAAGCGACCAAGGTGACCTAAGAGGGGGGAATCATGGATAGATTGTAGTAAGGACAAGTGCGCGGCAGGTGGAACATACATTCGACCACGGAAGTACAGGTGGCCATTGTCAAAGGTCCAATCTTTGAGGGCGGAGCAAGGAAAGAGGGTGGATCCGTCTGTGAGGTTGGAAAGGGCACGGAGGACAAGAGGATCAGAGGAAGAAGACAATTTGATGTGACGAGCGAGAGTGAGGTCCAGGGCATTAATGACTATTGGTTCGGAAATGATAGAAGTGCTGACGTTATCCGAGGAGGTGTCAATGAAGTCGCGGCAGGAGAGGGCGTCGGCAGGGGCCATCTTGGCACCAGGGAGAACCTTCCAGATGATATCAAAGTCCTGGAGGAAGAGGGACCAACAGGCTTGTCGTCGAGATAGTTTGCAAGGGTCCTTTATATAGGAGAGGTTCTTGTGGTCGATGATGATGGTGACAGGATGGGAGGTGCCTTGGACATATTGTTTCCATTCTTCCAATGCAAGGATCACAGCAAGGAGTTCTTGATCATAGATGTCGTAGTTTCGTTCAGCTGGAATAAATGTCTTGGAAAAATAGGCGCATGGGTGGGAATCACCATTGAGATCATCTTGAAGGAGGACCGCCCCGGCAGCGAAGAGGGAAGCATCGGTCATGATGGAAAAAGGGCGAGTAACGTCCGGGATGCCAAGGAGAGGTCTGGAGGAAAAGGCACTGCAAAGGGTGTCAAAAGCTCTCTGTTGGAGTGGGGTCCAATTCCATGGCTGGTCTTTTCGAGTGAGAAGGTTGAGGGGAGTGACAACATGCAAGAAATTCAGAATGAATTTGTGATAGAAATTTGCGAATCCTAAGAATGAGCGAATGCCTTTGACAGAAGCGGGAGGTTTCCAGTCACAAATAGCGGTTAATTTGACAGGATCCATCACAATTTGTCCTTGGCCAATGACATGCCAAGGAACTCCATTTTGGGAGCGTCGAAGAGGCACTTGGAGAGTTTGAGGGAGAGACCATGTTCACGGAGACGAAGAAGTACACATCGGGTGTGTTCATGATGGAGGGTTAAATCCCCTTGAGTGTGGATGCCAAGGTCATCCACATAGATCTTAAACCATCGTTCTGCGATCATATCGGCGAAAATGAGGTTCATGAATGCTTGAAACGTAGGTGGGGCATTGCAAAACCCAAAGAACATTACGGTGGGTTCAAAGAGTCCAAAGGGGGTGATGAACGCAGCCTTCCATTGATCAGTTTCTCGAATTTGGATGTTGTTGTACCCCCAGCAGACGTCAAACTTGGTGAACAGGGTCGAGTCTTTCATGTCGTCGATGAGTTCAGGAATAAGTGGTAGGGGGTAAGCATTCCGAACAGTGTGGGAGTTCAGGTATCGATAGTCCTGACAGGGGCAAAGAGAGCCATCTTTTTTTGGGACAAAAAAGAACAGTGCTGCTTGGGGGGATTTAGATGGCAGAATGCGCCCAGTCTTGAGGTGTTGGCAGGCCTCTTTCTCTTTGGGGTTTAGAGGGTAAACCTTGGCGATCTTGGGTACGAAAGATGGCTTAAGGTCAATGGTGTGGTCATAGGGGCAATGGGGAGGGAGGATATCATATGTTTTCTCAGAGAACACGTCTTCAAAGTCTTTGCACCATTCGGGTAACAAGATTTCCGAGGTTTTGGCGTCTTGGGCGAGTTGGGTGGACAAGGTGATCCTTTGAATCGATTCATCTGATGGGTCTTCTGAAGGAAGGTACTCACGAGGAGACGCATCAACCTTAGCAGAGTACCGTTGGTCATATAGAGACGACAGTTCTTGATCTACGTCAAGACCTAGCCAGCGAAGCAAATATCGTTGGGGTAGGATGTGTTCATCATAGTCAGTGGGGGACGGAGTAGGGAAAGAGAGGAAGTGGGGGACGGAGTAGGGAAAGAGAGGAAGTGGGATTTTCAGTCGATACGAGGGTTCCAGGTTTTGAGCCAGGGCATTCCCAGGATGATTTGACAACGTCCTAATCCCACTACCATAAGTTCTATGTTCTTGGGTTCTTTGGAAAGCAGCATGCGAGTGGATGCTTTCCACATGATAGTACCTCGTTTATTGAGGGATCCGTCGACATTAAAGGCACATACAGGTTGAGGCATTTTTTTCAGGGGGAAATTTGCGAGTGAAAGAAGACCAAGATCAATAAAGTTTCCAGTGGCTCCAGAATCAATTAAAGCGGTCATTTCGACGATTTGTTTTCCAATCAATAACTTGACAGGGAATTGAAGGGTTCTTTCATTGTCAGAGGCTACTAGTACATGGGATAGGGACTGGGAAGGTAACATCAAGGTAGCTTCCCATTTCAAAAATCCTGGTCATGGGTGGAGACAACCGCAATTTCCTCCTTGGGTTCTTCAAAACACATCTGGAGGACTTGGAGGATTTCGGCCTCGTTTTTCCCTTGAGTTTTAAGCAAGTTTACAAAGACATCGATGGGGGAAGGGGTTTTGGTGTCAACAGGTGGGGGCATTGGGAAAGAGGGGCTAGTTTCAGTTGAACGAATGGTCTGAGGGTGAGGGTTCCTATCCTTTTTACACTGGGAGGCGTTGTGTCCAGGTAATCGGCAATGAAAGCACTTTCCTTCACGGATGCCTTTGGCTCTTTCGGTGGGGGTAAGCTTCGACAAGGTGATGCCATCAATATCCATGGCATTAGGGTCAGAGGTGGTTCGAGAGGTGGACGAGTATGAGGAGAAGGGGAGCCTTCCTCCTTTCAGGGCGAGGATATGCATCTTTTGCACATGGAACGTCTTTGCTTGTTCAATCCAGGCGGCGACTGTGGTTGGGATGGTTGCCATGGAGAGGATCATGGTAGCAAGTTGTTGGTCTAACCCAAGCGAGAACTGGTCGATGAGGGTGACTTCATCAGTAATCCCCGCTCTGGCGGAGAGGTTCTGAAAGTTGGTGATATACTTTTGGAATCCGTCGTCAGTGATCCCATCAGGGTGTTTGAATGATTTCTGAGTGAGCTTCGTGAGTTCGAAATGAGGGGTGGCTTTGGTGTTGAAAGGGAAGAAGGTGGTGTTGAAATTTTCGATGAATTTCTTGAAAGTTTTCTTGGTAGCTGCAACAGTGGTGTTGGCCAGTTTATCATACCACATTTTGGAGAAGGGTACTCCTCATCCCTTGCTCATCTTGTTGAGTGCAAGAGTGATTTTTCGTTTGTCAGTGTTATAGATTGATGCATTAATGTGGAAGTATGTGCTGATGGCTTTCATCCAGCGTATGGCGTCGGCAGGTTCTCCGGAGAAGTCGGCTGAAACAACCCAAAAAGCCCATTGAGGTACTTTAGGGAATCTGAGTAAGGGCAAGGTCACTAGTCAAAGTGACTGTCAAAGGTGACTAAGTTGTGCGGTCTACTGGCAACCAAGACTATGGTAACTGTCCAAACACTGTCTGGTGGCTTTATGGGGAAAGACCAGGAGAACTGAACTGCAGTTCTCTGGCGGCGGCTTAGGCCTTAAATACTACTAAAGGATTTGTACATGATTGTACTGAATCTACCGATACATGTCCAAACATAGACTAAGTATATAAGTAACATGTGTTAGGGGCATGCATCAAGCATAGCCATGAAATGGAAGAGAAGATAGACATGATGCAACCGCACGGCGGTGGCAGAATGAAAGAGAAGGTGCAGCCTTTATGAAAGACATGCATAGGGGGTGTGCATCAAGCACTGCCATAAAGAAGGCACTGCCTTAATGAAAAGTGAACGGTTAACATGAGGCATGTGGTAAATGAATGAAGAAGCATAGAAGTGCACAGCACTGATGTGATATGAAAGTCATGCACTGCATAAGGTAAAGGGCAGGCACAGGCCTGGTGTGAAGGCAGCGTAGCTGTCATGAGACTAAAGGGGATCTTATCAGTCAAGATAAGAGATAAGATAAGAGGCAAAAAGAAAATTGTAAGTCCGTTATGTTAGGTGCTAGAGAGCGACCGTAACATTGGCTGGGAGGGCCGCTTTGAGTTCCAGGATGGCAGTAGACATGGGTGTGACTGATGGTGTCAAGGGGGTTACTGGGGGTTTTGGGGGAAAAGCTTGTTGTTGGTGGGGTCTGGGGTTACTCGAGGGTGTTGGGGCAGTGGGGTTCCAGGGGGATACAGAGGTTACAGTGGAGGTTGAAGGACGTGGAGGTGGCGAAGGAGACCTTTCTTCTTCGTTGCTAGAGTTATCAAAAAGCCCAAAGGCACTGGAGCTACGAGGGGACGATATGTTGGGGGCGAGTCCTGCTCCTAAATAGGAGGGACAGGAGGAGACACTTGTTCTTTTGTTACGCGAGACGTACTGTCAAGGACGTCGAGGATAAAGTTACCTAGAGGAGGAACTCACGAAGAGTCGCAACGTCTCTAAGTATCAACCAGAGGTGACGAAGGTTTCTGAGGAGATACTCAAAGGGTACTCAAAGGGGGTTCTGAGGGAAGAGTACACAAGAATACACTAGATTGCGCAGAACAAGTGTAAAGATACAGAGTATAGACTAGCCTCTATATAACCAGGAGATGTGTCATTGTAGAACGTCAGAGAAGGTCAGAGAAAGATGAGTAATAGGGACTACGTACTAGGCACAAGAGAACCCAGTGGTGGAGATAATGTCCGACATCAGTAAAGAACAAAGATAAGGAATATCCCCTTCTGGTAGTAAGGGCGAACGGCGTGGGGAAGTTAGAGGACAAACATACGAGAATGAAAGGGATGAACGACGAGGAGTAGGGAAGCGTAATCGTACCTACACATCCCCAAGAGGACGTGGACACGTCGAGAGTATACTAAAAGGAGAAGGTTGTGAAAGAGGAGAAAAATCATAACAGAACGAGGCTGGCCTCGTGGCCACGTTCCATAAAATTCTCCCCAGTCGTCCCACTGTATGCATAGCAGATCCCCAAACATTCCTCTGCACAGTCCTGCCATCACATACTGACTGTGTATGTGGCTGGTTGTTAGTGCCATTCAAGGATTGCGTATCCTCCCTTCAACTATTCAGACCAGCTGGACGACATGAACCCCCATCCATACCTGGGTGGTACATGGTGTCAAAATGCGGGCTTTACTGTGGTGACATCACATATGGTCTGTTCTTCAACAAGGACTCAGGGGAGCTTCAGGTCATCATAGCAGCATGACAATTGAAGCCCCCAAGGCGCTGGCCTGAGGATGATGTCAGTCAAGATGTCAATGCCTGTTGCCTGTTCTCTCCAGATCAGTTCAAAGGGCAACTGCAAGCTCCATAGAATCAGGTAGCCCATCTCCCAACCCCATCCCCTCACCAGATTGCTTTTCATGTCGCCTCAATGGTGGATCCGCCATTCATGGTGGCCACATATCAGTCGTACAACCAACAATTTTGGAAGTCAGGCAATATGGTCATTGTCCCCAACTCCATTTACCAAGAGAAATGCAGCATCCTGCTCGAGATTGAGCTGGAAAACCACTCTGCCACAGTATGTTTACTTGAGGATGAAGAGTATATCTCTCCCCTGTCAAATTTACATCGCTTCTATTCCATTGGAGATGTAGTCTGGGTCATTGAGGATCCTGTCAGTAACTTACAGAACATACACCATCAATTCATTGGACAATCTGGCATGGTCTCCTATGTTGATTTCGCAAGGGAGGAAATAACCATAACAAAGTCTGACAGCAGTGAAGTACATCCTCTAGCATTTAATCTGTTCTATTCTTATGGTCATACTAGTTTCAAGTCCCAGCCTTCCTACTGGAATCCCATGTACCAGAACAGTCTATCTGGGCACCAGTTGGCGTCCTTGCACCCCTTGCCGATCATTTCACCAACAGTGTTCAAGTTGGTGATATAGCGCACATCAAAGCTGGGATTTATGAAGGATTTTTTGGATACGTTACCCAAGTCAATCAGCTCACTGGTACACTCAAAATTACTGGTCAATATCCCAGCTTTCATTCCCAACAAGTTGAGGCTCCTCTGACATGTGTTGGGTTCACACCCAACAATTGTGCATTGTGATTTACTGCAGATTGAGGGTATGATGTGAGGCAGGGTGATCCTGTAGTGGTTGTCAAAGGGGACTTTATAGGTAAGTCTAGGACAGTCTCTCAGGTCAACCTTGACCAAAAGACCTTGGATATCGCCTTGACTGCCAATTTATTGGTATGTGATATCCATGGGTTTCCTCACATTCCTAACTAAAGTTTCATCAGTATATCTTCACACTTCCAATCACACACTTCGCACATGCTGCTATGCGTAACTGTGATGACAGTGAATCCTTCCATAGCAAGGGAGTAGTCATCATTGATGGCCCGGATAGTGGTTGGCAGGGAAAATTGTCAGTATAGGGAGGGATACGTGTTGTCTTATATGAGGGGCTTTCTCATATGGAACCTACTTGAAGAAATCCATAGCTGTCAGGTAAGTCGGTCTGTAGCATCTATGTTTTGAATTCCGACCCTGTGAGTAGGGGTATGGATGTGACTTTGGCAGGGACAAGCCTAACACAGATCCAGTCCATCCAAGTTTCCAATGTATTCACACAAGCAGAAATTCCGACCATACCATACAGGCAGAAGACCCCCCCTCTAAACATTCCCATCAAGCAAGATGACATGCCATCAGAAGCTGCTGACAGTTCCACCTACAATCCCTGGGTGATTAATGATGATGATTGTGCTCAGGCAGGAAGTTCCGTTGCCAAATCATGTAGGTTGGGTTTTCATATTATCTGATAGGGACTAATGGGTCAACTTTCTAGCTTTTGAATTTCTGATAGATCCTGATGTGTTAACGTCCCTCAAGGATTTGCAGGCAGTCTTCCAAATCTTGCCTGGTTGGCGCAATTCCTATACTGGCCAGCTTACTAAAATGGAGGTTCCCAGCCCATTTCAAGGTCCATCTGGGCCAGCACCACACAGTCATCTTGCCATTCGCCTCACCACTCAAACGCTGGGTGCTCGCCCGCTTGCAGAGAACATCCCCGAGACATCATTGTGGCCTTATGCACCCACCAAGAAAGATACACTCTGCATGGTGATCAAGGGTAAGGAAGGAGGAGGAGGGGAGAGAATGGGAACCATTTTGTTGGCGATAAAAGCCTCCCCCAAGGAGAAGAAGGTTGTTGTTAGACACTTGGACGGTACTCCAGCAGGCAAAGAGAGTCTCCCTTTCACCCAAGTTATTTTAGTGGAAGGGGCAACATGAAGTAGTCACCTTTGTATTTTGTCACACCTAATCAGATCCAGATTCTCCCAATCAAGACTCAGAGCTCTCCAACAGAGTCAAAAATCTCATCTCAATATATTATGCATCCATTCCTTCTGTCAGGCATGATACTGCGAGTACATGAGTGGTGTTCTGCACTTAGTATCCTTGACCTGGAGAGGCTGCGACTTGTACTACTTATGGGGTGAGTGCACCCATGCCATTCCATCCATTCAGTCCTCATCTTGCTTCATTAGGTCGTTCTTTGTCTGTTGCCCTTCTGTTATACAAGTGCACAAGCACATGCACGTGATGCCCAACACTCCCTCCGACGCTGCAGGCACAACACAAATCGCACCCCCCCTCCCACAGGCGAGACAACCACCCCGTCCTCTCCCCATCACACAGGCACAACTAAATAGTTAAGTCCCCACCCCACCCCATGACAATGCCCACAATGCCCACTGCGTCCCCCTCCCATCCCACAGGCACGACACCCCAACACACGTATTGAGATTAGATATGATAAGACGCTAAGTCTAGCCTGTTCTACTTCTGCTCTTCTATTACAACCGGGCCTAGATGTCTTACATAATCATGACAATGTTATGATTACATACCTTATCTTCTTATCTTCTTATCTATGACATCATAGATAAGCTATTATTGGGAGCCTATAGCAGAACTCCCTCCTATCTCTTATCTCTTGATAAGAGACTCTACGTATGGTAATTACCTTATACGTAGCTGGTCCGTGCACACACGGACACCATATATAAGGAGTGGCTTATCCCTCCTCAATATAATGGTTTACTGCTCACACCCTTCTCTCAACCCACAATACTAGCGTGTCAAGTAAGTTCCCCTTACCTGACCAGTCTTCCTCTGTCAGTACTGCTTGTGGTTACCACACAGTGCCCTCGATTACGAGAGTGCGAGTCGCTGTGTACAGCACTTCACTTTCAATAGGTTATGAGCTCCGAGTGTTGGTGTTTTGTCCGTCATTGCCAAATTTGTCCTTGTGACTTTTTGGACACTTTTGTCGTCTTTTTGACGCAAAGTGAATTGTTGATTTGTCTTTGTGACGGTCGACATGGTGCCGAACATCTTCTCAGGCTCTAGCATTGTTTTTGTGATGAGTCACGCAATGTTTTATGTGTGTCTAACATTGCTCGCATTGGTAGGATCTTTAGTGCTAGGCAACCCTTGGTATACCAGGAGCTTTGCATTAATCCTAATCAGCGAGACATACGTCATTTTTATTCGCTATGTGACAAATCCTACGAGGCGTGCAAATACGGACAACTGACGCATTACACACCTTGGCTTACCAGGTGATCCCCACTTCATTAAATCGAAGAACACAGCAGATCGAAGACTTACCTCAGGATTACCGAGTAAGTCACAACGATCTCTATGTTGAGGATATACGTTTCGACTATCATACTCCCGCAAATGGACTTCCAAATGCGGTTGAGGATGAAGTCCGTCCTGCTCTGCCTCCTTACCGGCGTAACCAGGTCCTTTTGGACACTGCGGAGGCTGCACGTGCCCACCTCCCTAGGGGGGTGGTGCCGAATCAACCTTTATTTAATGTACAACCTTTTGGTTTACCAATTGGAGTACGGAGAGAACCGGAGAACCCTGAAGGGGCAATCCGGGATCCCCTTGTCAACTCCGCACCTTTATGTGGAAGTCAAATTCGAATTCCAGATGCTGAGATCCATGCGGTTCTCAGTGCAGCCCTACATCCCAAGATCCCAATCGGCGATCCAAGTCATGAACGTCGAGGTGGCGGAGCACTTGGAAGCAACCAGTCTCCCCCTACACCACCTCCGACGAGGGCTAACAGTTCGGCAGGGATATATGATGGCCGCAGAATTCCACCCCGGGTACCAAACCATCACCTGCCTCCAAGACGTCAATCGGTTGGAGCACGACCATTGGGTCAACCCCATCCGCGACCTCCCCCACATGCGCCATCACACGCCGTGGTGGAATCTATGGCAGGACGCGAGGTACCCCGTTACCAACACAGATCACACCGGGCAGCGTGCCGTTGTGCACGCTGTAGACCCGGTGGACCTCAGGCTGCCACCACAGCCTGAGGGGCGCGTAATCCTCCTCTACGCCTATGAGGGTGAGGAATTGTGCTCGGTGTTGGAGGGCAATGGCTTTTGTTTTCCTGGTTCGGACCAACGAAATTTGTTTTTACATTTTCAAGGGGACGAGATTCTTTCTGCGGAGCAGCAGTATTTAGGAGTTTATTTTCCTTCTTTCCCACACGAGGATGCACTCATTGCGATGGAAACCATCGTAGTACCAGACTGTGAGCTTGACATAATGGGGGTTGACCCCCTTAGAGTCATGGCCTGGGAAGAGTCCGCCTGGTACTGCCAGCATTGGGACGTCCCTTGGATTTCCGAGTGGAACGAGTGCATCGACTTCATGTGGAGGTCCACTTGGCACAAGAAAAATGATGAGTACTTAGCTTTTATTAAAGGACGCGCAGAGGATAGTAGAACTCGAGATTGACCTCGAGGAAGCTGACAAGATCATCCTAGATCTCCTGCCCAACCCGGGCAGTAGTGGGTGCAGCACTCCGGCCATTTTTAGGCGGAGCGCAATGGCAAGTAGCGGTGGAGGCAGACCACCCCTCTCCGACTTGTCTGACATTTTCAGGGATCCCACCATGGGAGAAGAGGCCAAACTGGAGGTGGCTCGCCCATCTCTGAAACGTCAAAGATCTGAGGACAGCCTGCAAGGGCCAGATGGATACTTGGATAACCCTAGTCCATCTCATCCCTCAGATCCTGGGGCAAAACGTGCCCAACGTATGGCCCCTCCCGGTGTCCCTAGGAGGTCAATACGCATGCGACGTCCTGCTGTCCCTCGCAGCGCTCCATTTGAATTTTCTTAGTACCTTTTTCGAACTTAACTATGTCTCTTGTGATTTGGACTTACCTTACTTCTCACACAATACTTTTGACTTCAATGAAAGCAGGATAGATGCGGGCAACCCACATCACTTTCCCGATTTACTTTTCATTGAGTTAGAAGAACAAGTGAGAAGTAATCCAGAACCCAATACCTATCGTGACAACTCAAACGACTCTGGTGGCCAGAGCGGGTCAAGCGAATATGGAACGGATTCTGGTATTCTAAGTGACATAGATGATGCCGCGGACCAAACTCCTTTTACTCCTTTTTATGCTCCGATTTTAACTCCTTTCGTTCCTATCGGTTCATTCACGGCATCTGATCCGGATGTTACTGATCTTATTCTTCTTGGTTTTTTATAGTTGAAACATGTCTTCTTCTAAAGACTCTGGCGGCGGAGTTTCTAAGAACGTCCTCACGTTGGAGGGAACCTCCAACTACCACACCTGGTTGGCTACCATCTGGTCATTCCTGATGACCCTTAAGGTTTGGAGGATCGCATCTGGCGAATCCACTTGTCCGGCTGCCGCCGGACCTGACCAAAACACCTGGCTTGACTTGGACTACCAAGCAGTTGGGGTCATCTTGCTTTATGTTAAGGAAGACCTTTGTACGGCGGTTGTCCTCACCTATGAGGACCCCAAAATTTCCCTTGCTTTCCGCACCCTCGCTAATCTAGCAAGTCTTTACGCTACGACCGGACCAACCAGTCAATTCTACCTTTTTAGGGATATCGTTAACTGGCGCCTGGGGGGTGGAGACCCATCGGCCGAGATTGCCCATCTCGTCGAGCTGTTCACCCAGCTATCCGGCATGGGCTTGGTTCTCCCCGACAACCTCAAGGCCATGTTGCTTTGCACTGGCCTAGGTGACGGTTACGCTAGCCTCGTCACCACCGCAGTCCATACGATTGGCACAACGGAATTCACACCCGCCAAGCTAATCCCAATGATCCTAGCTGAGTCGCAACGACAAAGCACCTCCCTTGCTAATCACATCGCTCCTGCCTCATCCTCCAAGGGCCAGACCATTAAAAAGGCCTCGCCATCCACCCGCTGCAAAATCTGCCGAGGTTCTTCGCACACCATGGAGAACTGTTGGAAACTTACCGGGAAGCCCGGAAGTAAACCGTCTGGTAACCAGACTAATAATACACAGCAACGACAGCAGCAACAGAAGCCTGGTAACCAGGGTTCTGGTGGGAAAAAGAAGGGGAAGGGGCGTGGAAAAGGCAAGAAGGATAAGGGGAAAGGTAAGGTGCACGAGACCCATGTTGCCGATACGGCCATGGTTATCGACATCGATTCGGAAACCGAATCTGGTGAATCTGGTGTGTATGATGACACTGCCAAGGAAACCTCAGACGTCACTTGGACTCCCGAATACGCGGCACCCAATCTCCTCCTGGACAAACCAGGAGAATCCTCGTCATCGGCGGTAACCGCCATCTGCATTGACGAAGAGGTGCTGGATTGGGGCGATGACAACGACGATGGCATGGGTACATTTCCACCCATTCCTAACCAGTCTTTTCGCAGAATGTCCTTTTAGGTCAGTCTACCCCTAAAGGACATTACAAAATGCGAAAGCCCAAGGTAGATAAGCGGGGAGAGAATTTGTATGGGAATTATGACAGGAATGCTGACGGCATGTGGAA
>JBBPRK010000597.1:4931-20217 GCA_038093075.1 Boletus patriciae | reverse complement strand
ATTATGTCAAAGAAGGTCTCAGCAAGATATTCTATATCGAAGGGACTAAAAATCCTGCAGATATGTTTACGAAGAACTTGGGTCAAGAAGCTCTCAACAACTGCCAACGGCAGCTAGGTCCCATACTCTACGACAAACCTCAATCATAGCATTGATATGCTTGCGCACTCAGAGCAGCTGCTTAGCAAGGGGGAGTGTTGAACATATGTATAGTTGTACTATTTCATTTCTTATCATAGTGTACTGTAGTTTACCCTATATGGTTACCACCATTATATAAGCAAACCATTCATATATAACATTTGAACTCCACATCTGAGTTCTAATATCATCTCTTCTTGATACTACTACGTGCCATCACTTCAGTATCTCAACCAACTGGTATGTACTAGTTCTTCCTTACCTTGGACTAGTCTATGCCTGGACTTCAACAATAAGATGGAGAGGGTGATTGCAACCAGTCTTAGCTAGAACTGCATCTGTGTACTTACCCAATTACAAGGGCGCAATGGCTGTTCAAGCAGTAGTCAGTCAGAGTCAGTCAGGGTATGTCAATTGACAAGTCAATTCTACCACTTTTTCATAATTGGTTAAGGTTATGGGGGGGTTATGGAAGGTTTGAAATCTTTTATGCATGTATCCACTAGGGCTAACAGTTCTATACCATGCATTTCTAAAGGTACAGGATTTGTGTAATATATATCATATTGTCTACCTGTACCACCAATGAATGGTATTACTGTAAGTAAGATATGATGCACATTTCCCAAGGTATGAGAAATGTATGAAACACTATTTGTATATTGATGTATGTGTCAATATGAATAAGATGTGGCATATATTTTCCAAGGTATGGGAAATGTATGAAACACTATTTGTATATTGATGTATATGTCAATCTGTACAAATGTGTGAAACACGGTTTA
This sequence comes from Boletus patriciae, assembly GCA_038093075.1. Classification (NCBI taxonomy): domain Eukaryota; kingdom Fungi; phylum Basidiomycota; class Agaricomycetes; order Boletales; family Boletaceae; genus Boletus; species Boletus patriciae. The sequence goes on along the minus strand of JBBPRK010000597.1, from coordinate 19,291 downwards.
TATATTCATGTATGTATCAATATATATACACATATGCAAAACACTGCATATGTATTTGTCAACATATACATCAAAACAGTGCTCTGCACATTCCCCAAGGTATGGAAAATGTGTAAAATACTGTTTATATATTCATGTACATATGTGTCAATATATATAAATGCACAAAGCACTATGTATCAGTTGACATATACATTGAAAGAGTGTTTGCACATTTCCCTTCTATATATTGATGTATGTGTTAATATGTACAAGTGTGTGAAATACTGTATATCTGTTAACATATATGTTGAAATTTGTATAAAACACTATTTCCATATATATATGTATATATATAAACAGTGTTCTACACAGTTTCCAGGGTGTGGTGGGTGCATGGGGCACTACTGCAATGCATATGTGTCAAGGATAACCAGGAAGAGGCTGAAGAAGAGGCTGAAGAAGAGGAGGATGAAGAGAAGCAGGAGCAGGAGCAGGAGCAGGGAATAGAGGCAAATGTAGAAAAGGCAATGGTCAAAGGAAAGGAGAGAAAGGGCAAGGGTCACACCAAGGTAATTGCAATCTTGGTCAATAAGCGTTTGAGTGCTAATAATTCTGTTTCCCAGATGAATGAAAAGGTAAGCAATGGGTGATACAAACAGAAGCCAACATGTTTATGGGCTCTTTTAGAAACTACTGCAGATGCCAAAGCATGAAAAAACAAAGACCCAGCTGCTCTTTGACCGGATCCAAAAAGTCAAGAAAGCAGTCCTATTGGGCTATGCAATAATTGGATTGATGGACAACGATGACTTTGGCCAAGGGTCCCTCATGCAATTTCAAACAATCAACAGTCAGGAGGTAGAGCAAAAGCATCTGAATCACATCAAGACTGATGTGCAGACATATAGCCTGCAAAACAAGGTGGTAGAAAATGCTGTGGTCATTGGAGTGCATTCTGGCTATGTGGACAAGTCTTTGCTGCATCCAATGACACACAGCTCATACAATAGAAGGGTGAAAAGTGTACTGTGGTGCTCTACAATGGCAACCATTGTTGGCACTACCTGCACCAGCATTGCACCTCGTCAATGAACCTCTACCTTTCACTCCAGGATGCAAAGGAACATCAGGATTGTAACAATGCAGACCAAGAACACTTCATCTCAGAGTTGGAACCCCATGCAGAGGGGAGCTGGTTGGCAGCATTCTATGATTCTAGTGAGTCTGTTGACAAGATATCAAGTGCTTGAACACTTATTGGTCATCACAGAAGTGATCAAGGCATCTGACATCAGGTCCATCGTTGAGCATCACTTTGCCATGAACCAACAGCTCAGATTGATGAACAACAGTGATGATGACTGCATTGCACAGATTGTGCAAATGATGTGCTCGTTTTCTTTGCTCAAAAAGCAGGCAGAATATCTTGAGAACATCAAGCTTTTCATGCCAAAGATGAGCAGCTCAAGTCACATGTATCAGGTGCTCAGTGACAACAGCATGGTGTAGGGACTTTTGCCCTTTCTACAGATCAAGGATTTCCAACCCCATTGTACAAGTGCTCATGGTCTCAGCATAGCACACATATTCCAGTGGCAGCCAGTCATTCATGGGCTGAGTTCAATCACAATGTCCAGAAAATTCCATGGCTTTCTAATCCATGCTTTGATCAGCTCATGGTCACCTGTTTGCACTATTTCACAAACACCATCTATTTTCTGACTTCTGAAATGCCTCTGACCTCCTGGAAGGGTCTGCAGGCACACATAAAGAAAGAGGGGCAACCATTTGAGAAGGTGTGGATACAGGAGATCAAGAAAATCAGAAAGGAGCTGCAGACCTACAGCTCTGTGCCCAATCTTTCCCACTTGCAGACCTTGCAGCCATTCCTTCAGGAGTGGGAGAATGAGTGGTTCAGGAATGTAACCAACAAGAATGCCTTAGTAGGCTGGAAAAAAACCCAAGAAGGAACAGAGCACAAGGAGTGGAAGGATGTGATGGACCAGTACTGGCACAACATGGAGAGCATTATGGTCAGGATCATCAATGATCCTACAAGTCTCATAGATCTGTCCCCTTATACTCATGCAGTCTTCAAATCAATATCAAAAAGGTGGGATTGCTGTGACACATGTGTCTCTCAGCCACATATAACACCGTCTTTTGTGAGCTCCCACTACCCAACAAGATGGTGCTCAAGGACATACATGCACTCTATTCTCAGTCAGTGCAGGGCATAATGACACCAGCAATTAAAGAGATGGGTGGCAATGATCCTGACTTTGATATTGGTGGGCAAAGCTGATCAGAAATCCTGCCCACTGGTGATATGGGTGGAGCCATTCACAAAGACAGTCATGTCCTTGCATGGAGACAATCGCACATGGACAGACTATATGGATGCATTTAAACACATCATCAAGACTTGCTTTCATACTGGGGACATTGCAACCTTTTGTGTGAGCAAACATCAAGTGCTTGAATGCTTGTTGTTCCACTGACCCTCCTATCTTTTTAGAACTTGGAATTATTTATTGTTATTTGCTGAGACCTCCTGATGTGGCTGGCAAATACAGTACAGCTGGCAGACAAGCAGTTTAAGTACAAACCCATCAAAAGATCAAGGAGCTGCTCAACAAGGACATTCAAAACAAGAACTATCGAGCAATGGTCCTTAGCATGGTATGCCAGTACTGCATGGCCTGTACAGCAGCACCCAAAACTGCCCCAGAGTTGCTGGTACCCTTGGTGTCTATGTTTCCTTAGGAGTGGACAGCCAAACAAAAGAGGGCCACGCACATGTTTTTCATCATGCTGGCTCACACCTCCTTTGACTGGAAGAGGCATATATTACAGGGCAAGAAGACCATTGACACCAGCCAGTTCAAAGTGATGTTCAAGCACGGCATGGTGGAGTTCCTGCAGGAATGGTGATGCAAGGCAATCCTTCATGCAGCATGGCAGGTGTGTGAGCAGCTGACATTGCAGCTGAATGCACAAGGAGCTAGAACAGAAAATGGAAAACACTGGACATGGTGGGATGGCATTTAGGAGAGGCCCACTTTGACAGAGTCCATAGAGTTGGACATCACTGCCATGAACATCACACCCAGCATATGGCCTGAGATGGCAGGCACTCAAACCATGCATGCGAGGATGATGATGGACGTCAGAACAATGAGCGCCCAAGCCATGCAACAGATCTGCAACATTGTCTCCAAGCCAGGCATTGGTACATTGAGTGAAGGAAAGGCTGTCATGGATCCCACAGTGCATGCTGCACCAAATTGGTTGATGATGGTATGTGGTCACATGGACTTTAAGTGTTCAAATGTCTAACATTCTACCCAGGCACTGGTGGAGTTTTCTGAACAACAGGTCACCCTATTCCACATGCCACATGAGAATCATGCAGGTGTTGGCAAGGCCTACAATGATCACTACAAGTCCAAGACATTCATTCCACAAAAGGCCACTTGCAAGGAGATGAAGCAGCACTCTGGTGCCTTTACTATGGTCGACATTAATGACATCCAGTTTGATGCCAACAGGTGCTTGTGCAAGAGGGAACATCGGTTGGAGGAGCAGGACAAGCGTGCCCAACAATGGGTCAAAAAGATGAAGAAGAAGGCATCCATGTTCTTGAGTGCAGGCAAACACAAGCTGATGGACATGAGGGGGGGCAGCAACAAGGACAACTCAGAGGATGACTCCAACTCTGGATCAGAAGAAGACTCTGAGGATGAGGATGGTCAGTAGCCAAGTGTTCAAATGTTTGATGGCAGTCTAATTTCTCTCACTCTTCCAGTGCTGATGGCTATGTTAAGTGCCAGAACATCCACCAACTGTCTACCAGGTGAGTCATGACATTGCCAGCACCTCATCATTGCCAACACTTGTACTCCCAGTGCCAAGCCAGTCCAGCAGCCAGTCCAACAGTGAGTTCTTTGTAGTGACATAATATGCCATTGTTGTAGTCATGCTGTATCAACCAGTTCTCTTTCCAAGCCCCCTTCTCAAAAGAAGCAGATTATATCTGCAGAGAGTAAATGCCTGATCCGTCAAAGGGGTTGATGAGAACCATGATGACAGAGTACAAGTGGAAGTCATTTTTGGCCAACTTGCTACTATATGAGTTTGACTTGGATGTTGAAGATGTAACCATCCAGCTTTGCATCCTGCAGGCACTCCTGGCCGTCATGAAAGAGGCATTGGGAAAGAAGGACTTTGATCTGCCGATCCTGAGGGATGAGATGATGTGGATGTTCAAGAATGAGCGACTGAGCACCATGAATGTCTCAGACATAGCAAGGGTAACATGTATGCTTCTTCTTTGTTCCTTAATTTATCCATGTCACTACATGTCTATAGCATCTGAGCCAACAACATCAACCAATATCATGCACCAGTGGAGTCCATCATACTAATGGATTGCCCATACAAGGACATGACTGTCTCTGTGAATGGCTCCACCCATATTACCAGCTGGCAGAATTTCAAATCAGCTTTGCCCACCAATGTCAAAGTTAGGATCACTGGCACTCACCTCTTTGATTGCTAATCTCATGATACCCTATGCTGACTAAGAATAGAGTGCATGTGTGTTGTTAGGCACTAGTAGCTTACAAAAGACAGTGCTGTACATGGCTGAGAGACACATGTGTTGCAGAAATCCCAGCTTTTTTGGCATTGATTTGGAGATGTCATGAGTGTAAGGGGGCAGATCCATGAGACTTATAGGATCATTGACAACCCTGACTGTGATGCTCTCCACATTGTGCAAGTACCAGTCCATTGCATCCTTCCACTCCTTGCACTCTGTTTCTTCTTGGATTTCAGCCCAGCCTGCAAAGGCATTCTCATTGGTTACACTCCTGAACTACTCATCCTCCAACTGTTGAAGGAATGGGTCTCAAGTAGAAAAGATTAGGTGCAGAGCTGTAGGCCTGTGGCTCTCTTCTGATTGCTTTGATCTCCAGGGTTGCTCCTCTTTCTTTGCATATTCTTGCAGATCCTCCCAGGAGGTCACTGGTGTTTCAAAGCTCAGAAGGTAGACAACATTTGTGAAAAAGTGCAAACAGATGACCATGAGCTGATGAATGCATGGATTAGGAAGCCATGGAGTTTTCTGGATATTATGATTGAATGATATTGTGATTGAACTCACCCCATGAAAGACTGGCTTCTACTGAGATATATGTGCTATGGTGAGACCAAGAGTAATTGTATGATGGGGGTAGAAAATACTTGTTTTGCACAAAGGGCAAAGTCCAGGCACCATCCTATTGTCACTAAGCACCTGATATATGTCACTTGAGCCACTCATCCTTGGCATGAACAGCTTGATGTTCTTGAGGTATTCTGCCCACTTTTTTAATGAAGAAAACAAGCACATTGTTTGCACAATTTGTGCAATGCAGTCATTGTCACTGTCATCTATTGATTCAAGCTGTAGGTTCATAGCAAGATGATGTTCAACAATGAACCTCATGTCAGACCCCCTGATCACTTCTGTGATAACCAATAAGCATTCAAGTGCTTGATATTTTATCAACAAACTCACTGAGATCATAGAATACTGCCAACAAGCTTTTTTCAGCATGTGCCTGGGGTTCCAACTCTGAGATGAAGTGTTCTTGATCTGTATTGTTATAATCCCAATGTTCCTTTGCATTCTGGAGTCAAAAGTAGGGGTTCATTGATGGGTACAATGCTGGCACTGACAATGATGATTGCCATTGTAGAGCACCATGGTACACTTTTCACCCTTCTTCCTTTTTGGCATGACCAGCAGCCATTGCACAGTTTATGAGTCATGTGTCATTGGATGAAATGAAGACTTGTCCACATAGCTGAAATGATCACAACATCTTCCATCATCTTGTTTTGTAGGCCATGTGTTTGCATATTAGGTTTAATGTGATTCAAATGCTCTTGCTCTACCTCCCAACTGTCAATTGTTTGGAATTGCATGAAGGGCCCTTGGCCAAAGTCATCATCATCCACTAGCCCAATTATTGCATAGTCCAATAGGGCCTCTTTTTTGACTTCTTGAATCCTGTCAAAAAGCAGCTGGGTCTCTGTCTTTCCATGCTTTGGCATGGGCAGCAGTTTCTAAGAAAGCCCATGAATGTGGTGGCTGCTATCTACATCACCCATTGCTTGTTGACCATGGGTAGCTTGACTATAAACCTACATTGTTGGCAAAGTGTTTTTGCTCATTTTCAGATATAATGGTTTACTGGAAGTTTAACTGATGCTGGCTGGATGAACAAACAGAGTGCACAACATCCCTCCTCTGCTTAATAGAATCAGTGCAAAGACTGTCAACATGCTCATCTTTGTATACTGTCTTTCCTACTGAGTTTGTCCATATGTGTGGACAATCAGTAAAGTTAGCATTCAGGTAGTTGCTGAGCATGTGTTGAACACAGATGTTGTAGATATGTGGCAAACATGCAATGTGATGGTTGATAGGGTCAAAAGCAAACTTCCAGTCCTCCTGCAAGATTCTAGAAGGCAACTCAACTATGATGGTGGTATTGCAACAGTTGTATAGGGAATGAATATGAAGGCCTGAATATAACTGAAGGATGTTAGTAAGACAAAGGTAAAGAAGAGGGGAAAAGAGCATTCTATTTATAAGTGCCATGTATATTATCTGAGCTGCAACAGTGCTGTGTGTCATGTTGTGCTGAAGACCCTAGAGGCTGGACCCACTGAATCCTGAGCCTACATGTCAGAACCTAGTGGAGTGAGTTGTAATGTAACTTGGAAAATGACTTTGTAAAAGATGGGTGGAATTGGATACTATAGAGTAACAAGATACAAGCAGTAAGGGCAAGACTTATCAACATAGTGAAATGGAAAGCAAAGTTCTCATGCTTACAAGTCATCCAGTAATGCCAAGATCTTTCATATTGGAGAACATCACATCAACTGAGTGGTCAAGAAGAATGACTGTTGATCTGCTGGAATTCTATTGGGTACATTGGGCTGCCAGATCCTAATGTAAATAACAGGTCGGGAGGGAGTGGAGTTGATGAGTAATGTAGTGGACTCATTGTAGTCCCCTAGGGTGTTAATGTCCTTGATGGAGTGCTTTGTTCCCCCCAAACACTCCACATACCAATCCTGGAATCTCTCATATACTATGAGTTCAGCTGCATTTGCAAGATATGTCTGGCACTGCTTCTAGTTAAAATTCCATGGAACATTTGCCACCAAAAAGAGGGTCATGTTCATTTTGGTATTAAGTCTCTTAATGAACTGAACAATTGCATATGTGTAGTCCCTGTTGGATTATAATGTTCACAGCACTCATGTTGATCTGCAGGAACAATGTCTATAGATCATTAGTCACAAGTCTTGCCACCAGTCGCATTACTTACACTAGGATACAATTGCATATTATTATAGCATTCTCCCAAATACAAAATCAATTATTCTGTACAATACTGTTATCATGGCAATGATATGCACAATTGTAATTGCTCTACAATTAGATTTACTGATTTACTTAAAGCTTATTTCACATCATTATATTGTATCTTCTCAAAGTGACTTCTCATAGGAGTCTCCTCTTGTGAATATTCTCATTGTGTAATTGTCTCCAATGGGTAATGTCATTTTCAGCTGTGGCAAGTGCTTGATACTTTTTACTGCTGTACTCTTCCACTATTGTTGAAGTGCAAAGCCACCAATAAAGTCATGCCCCCTCCCTTAGTAGTTTCCTGAACATCTTGTCTATTCCTCATAATTTTAGGATTAGGTTAGGGAATTGCTGCTAAGCAAAGTGAGGTGGCAATGGAGTTAGTTGAGTGTGAGTCAAAAACTGAAGCAAGCAACAGGTGGGGGATTACCAGTCCTCAACCACCTGTTCATCGTATGACTCATTAGGCTTGTGCAGTAAGAACAAACATTATTTCATTATGAAATTAGTAGAATAGATCAAAAACAGCAATGTTTCTAAGAGATGAAACTGCCCATTGGACTATCCAAGACCTGGTATGTCCTATGTACACTCGAACAAGGCCACACTTACCCACACTTAGGTCTGTATGTATATATCACCATCAGGCTTTGCTACCATTTGCTCATGTTAGGTTAAATTTAGTGCACTTTACCCCTGTCCATTCTTCACTTAAAGTAATCTATCAGGGAGCCACAGAATTATTCCACTCATTCTATATATTTAACTGCAAGACTGAATCTCCTAACCATATATTATTGGTGATGTTACCACAACACAACAAGATTCACCAGAGGTATGATTAGGGCTAATCTGTGCACTGTCAGCCAGGAATCTCATAAGTCTCTGGTACCCCACAGTATTGCACTATTTAGTGTGGAGCCTTCAAGCTGCTACTCTAGTTCCTATACCAGCAAGGGAGGGCTATGGTTTCAAGCATCCCTTGTGTCCTGACATGATGTTACAAGTATCTTCTTCCTATACAGGAGATACTAAGCACCACTGTGCAAAGTACTTATCATCACAACTTGATACAAGCCATTAATCAATTGATTAGCATCATTGATTGCTATTTGATTGATCAATCAATTAATAAGTCTTATTCACCATATATTAAAGCTTTCGTAAATCATTCCAAATCATTCCTTTCAGCTATGATTGCTTTTAATCTATGTACTATTAGGTGAACAAGGTCCTCCCTTTCATACAGGGATTAAGGATGTGATTGCTCTTGCCCATTGGCCTTGAGCTCCCTATCACCATGGAAAATGTCTGCGGGCTCGACACTGGGCTTCAGATCCAAGGGCCTGGATTTTTATCCACCACTGTCTGCCTCCTGTCATCCTCCTCTTTGTCCTTTCCGTGTGCTCCATCCCCATCATTCCCATCTGCACACAACACCTCTCCTCTCAAGTACCATCTTGGTATTCCTCCATTCAATTACAACTTTGATGTCACTGACCACCATCTCCTAGATGATGAGTGGCTCTATTAGTGAAATGGTCCTCAAAAGTGTAATAAAGTATACTAAGAGCCTTCCAGGTGAGCAAATTGTGACCCTCAACTCATCTGATTGTTATATTTGATCAATGAGGACATTATGGTTGTAATCAGTATGAAACTTTCATACAATATATGTCTAAGGTCAAGTAATTTTGTTTTATGGCCAAGGTCATCATGCTCCCATGTAAGTCCCTGTATTATGTAATTGGGTGCCTAGTTACCATATAGTGACCTCAAAAACCCATTCCATACTAACCCCAACTGCAGTGCACAAAGTGCACCACCAGTCACTGTGGGAATTTTGCTTGGCTCTGATGGAGTTGTAAGTTGTACTTACTCTTGGCTACAGAATTGCTCCTTGGGTCATGTGATTCAGTTCACATGCCATTAGAATACAACCATTTTAAAACAGCCATGCCATGAAAAGGGTTTTTGAGCTTTTCAATTTACAAGAATATTTGGATATTACATATTAGTACTTGGTATATCCTTCCTCTGCTTTAAGCACTGCCTGAACCCTCCTAGGCATACTCTCAATCAGTTTCTGCCACTCCTCAACTGGTATCCTCTTCCATTCCATCTGAACCCTGTCCCACAACTCATGACAAAAAGTGGCTTATGAGTGAGTTTGTGCTATTGAGGGTGAGCCTTTGTTGACTTGGCTTGGGGGGGTTGTAAAGGGCGCACAGTTCTCTGTATTTGATGAAAAGCAGCACCTCCTCATAATTAGAGCCTCTCAGGCCCCCTTCATCCTTAAGATTTAGGATGGGCTTTACAGCACACTTTTGGAGTTAGCAGGGAAGGCTGTCAACAGCACCACCAAAAGAATGAAGGGTCTTGTAAAGAGAGAGCAGGAGGGAGCATTTTGCTTGCTTGCTGGCATGGCACAGGAGCAACCAGCTTAAGGTTGAGAAATTCATTAGGCTGCCAGCTTAGCAGCACTTGACATAGGTGCCTGGGTCCTCACTCCTCAGCCCTATGTACATTTTGCTCACTTGCCTCCTAACAGAAACTATGTTTGTGACCTGCTTTGGTTCTATATCCCAGACTGTGCTATGCATTTCAAGAAGGCTGTTGATTGATGGGGGGAGGGGCATTGCAGTTCATTTTGGTCTTTTTTATTTAAAACTTTTGCCCTAACATTCCTTTCAAGGGGGGGTTGAACAGAGTTCATGCTAAGCCCCATGCAGGTGGCTACTGTGCCCTGCTAGCCTACCAGGGCAGAGGTGAGTGCCCCCCCTTCTCCTGCCTGAAGCTCACTTCCACAAAGCCCCTTTTAATTATAAAGAAAGGGCTTGGTTAGTGGTGTGGGAGCTGGGCCTGATTGTTGAGCTCCCAGTTGGGGTGGTGATGCTTTACCCCTCTGCCCTTTTCTTTCATTTCAATATAGATATATCTGGTAAGGAGCCCCAGCCACCTCCCCCCTTTCTAACAACTGTAACCTAGATCTTGATGTGGTTAGAACAGTAGGAGAGAGGCCAAATCTGGCCCCACCCAAAGGCTATCTAGCCTGGGCAAGTGATGCTGGAGGCAGAGGGAGCCTGGTTTGGTTCATATAATCCAAACTGCTGAGCTAAGGTACACCATACTGACTGCTGGTTGCACTACTGGCCACTCTGGCAACACTAATTTTGTCAGTGACATAAACACCTGCTTTCCTCCTGAGCCTTTATCATTACAAGGGGTCTAATTAATATGCTTCAGCTTATTTATGGCTAGCAATTGGTTACATGAAGCATGGATTTATCACAACAAATCTTCAAATGTAGGGAATAAAAAGCTATAAAGAGTGATTACTGTATATTAACAGGCAACAACACACTCCACATTCACACCAAAGTCTATAGGTATGTAAACAATGATCAAATAATGTGGCTGGAGAATCCTGCAAATGTGTCAGTGTTATGACCAGTTTCATTTTAATTTCTTCTTTTCTTTCACAAATCACAATCCAGAACATTCCAGACCTCATAACGTCACACTACGTCATACCATGCATATGCCTTACGGTTACCTCGTGTAGAGTAGTATATAAGTCCATTCTCGCTTGTATTCTCTAGTCTTGAAATAGTTATTAATTCCCTCAGAAAAGGCTCACTTTGAGTTGTCCTTTGGGTTGGGCCTGACATTATTTCAAGACTACTCTCATTGCCAAACACTTTTTTCCCCAACTTCATCCATCCCCTTTATATCTCACCAGTCTATTGCCTTGAATGTGGATCCACTTCAATCCATTGTTCCTGTTCCATTCTATGCCCCTTGTCTCAAACGTCAAGCTCTTTGCTCTTCGTTCCATATGCTTCGTCCCCACCAAAAGGCACACCTGGATCTCAGGGTTAAGAGAAATCTGCGTTCGCATGCATTATAATAGTGACTGGTCAATAACCAGGCAAATTATTGGCAAATCGATTTGTGATTCATAGCTAGTCCAGCTACATAACAAGGATAACGTTGTTCTGCCCATAGTGCACAAGGGCCGTATTAGTGGAGTGTGAGGCCACTATGTAGAACGCAGCAATAACGTTCACTGTTTGCATGATTACAGTTATTGTCACGTCGCTAGTACCTGCGTTAAAAGGTTGTGCTGCTGAATAAGCAAAGGCAGATAATCCCTTCTCCGACTCGCCCCTCAATGCCTTTGGGGATTAACCGACATTGAGCCCGTGACTCGATATTCATATTTCCGCATTTGATCTTGAGATATTAGAAGTTGCATTTTGCAAGGACTTTTATTGCTCGGATAATGTGCTATGTCCTTCCCCACCATGTCTGATATGGTGGCTGCCCTTCCCACTACTTCTCAATGGACGCGGACTCCCACGCAATTGGACCACAACCGCAACCAACTGTTACGGCTCGGTATGCCTAACAGGCACCTTAACAGACTTAGTCATTTTTCTCTTCTTTCTTTATCTTATCAGATTAACCTATGACAGCCACACTGTCCCTATGCTTCTCTTTTCTTCTTCACATCATGCCTCATGCACTCCGCACCTTATTCATCTCCGTGCAGTGCATGGCTATGTTCTTCCTTTCTTCTCTTCCATTCTGCCACTGCCATGTGGATGCATCATGTTCTACTTCTCTTCCATTCCATGGCTGTGCTTGATGCATGCTTCCACCTCATGCTACTAGATACCGGAATATTCTAGAACAGTCATCGGTAGATCCAGTACAAATATGTACAAACACATGTAGTAGTATATAAAGGCGCAAGTCCCAGCCAGAGAACTCCAGTTTAGTTCTCTTGGTTTTCCCCCCATACCAACCAGTGAGATCATCTCCGCAACTGACTGCTAGCGCCCTCGGTGCGTACTCGTTTCCTTGATTCCCTAGAGTGCCAGTTGACACTGGTTACCATTTGGGTTGTTTCACCAACTACTATGAAAGAGTTCATTGACACCTATGCCTGCTGGCAGCTTACATATGCCATAAGCCCAGCAATGGCTGGACCTCCTCCAACAATGCCAAACATCCAACACCCAGCTCCCTAGTTTGCAATCCCCTGATCAATGCCTACCCCATCATCCTCTTCATTGTCACCCTCTCGATACACACCAACCCCTCCAACCATTCGAATTCTGATGTCACCAATAAGGAGACAAAGAGCCAACTTCTTTAGGCCAGGAACCGCACCAGCAAGTGCAACCACGAATCAAGTACCAATTCCCACCTCGACTGGGAAAATCAGGAAATCTATAGCGGCTAAACCGGAGATGTTCGATGACACCAAAGAGAAGTTTAACCAATGGTGGAGAACGATGATGTTCTACATCTTAGGGTTCAAAAACCAGCCAACTGACATGCAGCAGATAATGATCATGATCTCCTATATGAGAGGAGACAATGCTGCTGGTCGATTCGCTGATCTATACGCCCAAGAATATCATCCGGGACAACACATGTTTGAAAAGTTTTCTGACCTGCTGGCAGAAACCTTCTTACCCAAGGAGCTAAAATGAGAAGCAGAACGGAAGTTGATGGTCCTTAAACAAGGCCAAAAAGACACCGTATCTGACTTCTTCGTGAAGCTCAAACACCTCATGATTGAGGCAGGCTATGATACAAGGACCCAAGCATGACTCCTCATATGCATTACACATGACGGAGTTCATAACGAAATCATGGAATGTGTCGAAAGGTCAAATCCAGACCTGTTCAAATCAGAAAGTCTCTCAAAGTGGGAAAAAGCACTCACTCAAGCAGAAGTGATCCTCACAGAGATAGCGGATCAAAAGAAAATGTGGAGGTAATCAAACCTTCACTTGAAACTGGTTCAGAAACTGACAATTCGACAAAACCACCACGATGACTACTGTCAGTACAGCCCAACCCACACCAAAGGTTACAGAAATACACCCGAATCAAGTTGGAACCTTTGGCGCACAAGGAGGAGTCCCAATGGACATTAGCAAAGCAAGGGCCGAAGGAAAATGTTTCCGTTGCGGTGAACCTTGGCCCTGCCCAAAACATTTCAAACCACGTGCTCGACAAATCAGAAGCTTCCAATATAGGGGAGTAAACATAGAGTACACGACGGCAGAAGAGTTAGAAGCAGCCATTACAAAGGCTGAGAAGGATTTTCCAAAAGGACAGTAGATAGTCAGTCGTCTATATGTCCTACCTTTAAGTCATTGCAAAATAAATATTCTCTTTTGAGCATTGACGAGACTGAACCTGAGAATCTATCAGAGGCTGCTGTGCGCCCGCCAAAGAAGGGGAGGAGTGAGGCTGTAGAGCGCCCCCCAAACCCACAAATGTCGAAAGTCAAAGAGGAGAAAACCTCTAAAAGACTTGACACGCAACAAAATTGGATGAACACGGTAGACCCCTGGTGCACCAAATGGATTAAGCTAATGGCTGATAACACTAATGACGGCCAAACGCTGAAACATTTGAGATCGTTCGTTCATCCAAGTCAACAAGGAGAAGTCACGCCCAAACTCATACAACAAATCTGATGATCGTCCCTGGAAGAAGTGCAGTTCTCCCTCCGAGAAATGCAGAATAAACCAAAATGGGTACAAAGAAAGCAGTCTGCTAATTCGTTGGAAACACAAGGAATGATCATGAGCAATGACAGATCAAAAATCCCGGTAGTAGCCTTAGTGGACTCAGGCTGTAGCGGATCAGCCATTGATGAAACATTCGTGAAAGAGAATGATATATTGACATATAATCTACCTCTGTCAATTCCTGTATACAACACAGATGGAACTATGAACAGTAATAGAACCATCTCTAAATTTGTCACTATAGAGTTCTGCATAGGTGAACATTCAGAAAGACTTGCATTAGCGGTCACCAAACTGTCTACACATCCCATCTTCTTAGGGTACGATTGGCTAAAAGAGCATAATCCAGAGATTGGAAAGCACAAACGTTGAAACTTTCATGTTCAGAC
>JBBPRK010000596.1:0-20218 GCA_038093075.1 Boletus patriciae | reverse complement strand
CCCCGAATTCACAGGGCAAGAGCCCCTTAAAAACGTCGCGATACTGGGAGACCAGCTCGACACCAAAGGTGTCCGCACCCTATTTGTACGCATGGGCAATTACGTCTATGCGTACCAAGGAGACATCATTGCCCGTGCCCTCGAAAACTACAACAGGGGGCACCAACCACCAACACCCTCCAGGCTGCAAGCCAACACTGCCATCTGCTTCGAAGATGGGATCATGGGTCCCGTCCGTCTTTACAATACAGCGGGTGAAATCTGCGCAATCTTCGCCGCCGCACTTACCGAAGAAGAAGGCAGGGCCCCCTCATACTGTCAGGCCTCCGACCTGATTACCTTCCTCCACTTGTGGAGAAGATTTAAGGGCGAGGTGAGCGACCTCATGTGAGTCACAATGAAACAATGGAGGCTGCCTGTCTGGGCCTCCGAAAAGGCGAAGAAAAAGAAGGAGCACCTTTGTGACGAGAGACAGTGGGCCCTTGGAATCGAGCCAGTGGAGCCACCTCCACCCGTAATCGTGCAGGCACTGCAGGAAAGGATCACTTCCAATCTGCTTGAGTTGCCCTTGGGCGACCTCAATTCTACCCCGGGGGTTGTTACCCCAACAAACCTCCTCGCTCGCATCAATGAGCAGCCAGTGCCGCCACACACCAGCTCCGCTGGGGGAACAGCCCCCCAACAACGAGGACAGATTGTCCTCAATCTAAAGGGCACGGTCCTCCCCTGTGGGGCCCCCGCACTCGATGCCCCAGCGGACCACTGGCACGAGTTCATCGAGCGGTGCCAAATGGCCTGCCCATTAAGTAGTTGTGGTGGGCTCCGCAAAATGTTCCCGGGTACTATTGGTTCTAACCACTACCCCGACGATGAGGACTCGGACCTCAACCCCCCCACTCACCAACAGGTACGAGCGTTCCTCATAATGGAGCGTCTCACCCCTGTTCCATGGTCAAGCCACAACCGCATGGTATGGGTACGAGGCCTCGTACTTTACGGTGCCGGGACGTTACCGAGTGCTACTCGAATGGGCAGGAGTAACTCCACTCCAGGATGGCAGGGTGGCCTGGTCTGGTCAGTTCAACAACCAGGCCTCCATGACCGATATCACGGTGTACGTTGCCGCCAATGGCATCACAGTACAGGACACCAACGACGCCATGTGGTGGGCTCGCTCCGCCGCCCGGGAAATGGTCACCTGCATCAAGGAGGCCAGAGGGTTTGACAACCCCTCGACCAGCGTTCACTATGTGCCGATAAGGCAGGACTTACAAGTCCCCATCCCCAATGACGCGTTCGAGCATACTAGGGAATGGTACGAAAACGAGGCGCAGTCGTGGGGTGTTCCCCAGTCGGAGGTCTCCTCCCTTGCCATGACCTCCACGGTCCAGATAGAAGATCAAGTCTTCGAACGGTTCGGGGAGGCCATGGTCATGTTCGACCTCGACCCCTTCCCTACCACTGAGGATGCCAAGGACAACTCTGGGCATGGTGAGGAGGGCAAACGCGTTGGCGAGCCGGCGCTGATGTGAGCAGGCCAAGGAATGGAGGCACACCCTCCAAATGTTTGATATGGTAGTACCTGTCATGTGGGGCACCAACCCTGTTATCATTTCTCTTTTTCATTCTTGTACAGACTAATGTACCTAAGAGTACTTTCGTTAAATACGATCCATTTCCGTATCTAAACGGGGAGGGTGTTAGGGGCCTAATGCCCCAAAGTAGAATAAGCGTATATCAGCGCATGTGAAAACTATATCACATGCGCCCGTAACATAGTACAAAAAGAGGGCGGTCCTAACGACCACCCTCATCTTACTCTATCCTGTACTTTACGTATCATTGGCAAATCCGATAACGGTTCACTTCGCCTGAGTGATCTTAAGTACTCGACTGGGTAAATCAACCCTTTACACATCCTTATGAAGTCAATATGCGTGTGACATACCACTGTCCCTCGCAGCACAGCACCTTCCCTGATTTCAAAATCTTTATGATATGAATTATGCTACTGATGAACTTTGTCTTCCTTATTTCGGTTGTACTGTTCTGGATTTCAATGAATGTGGTACGTTTGTTGAAAACCCCCACTATTTCAATGAATTATTTTTCCTTGTTGAAATGGAACAGAACATTGAAAGGGACAGTGTCTTTACAACATACTGTGACACATCTGTTTTACAAAGCCACTTAGATAGTGATGAGGAATCTCCATTGTATGCCCCAGCTTTATCTTATATTACTCCTCTTGGTTCCTTTATGGCTACCAGTACAAACATGGCAGTTACTAATTTTATTATTCTTGGCTTTCTTTAGACTTTGAAATATGTCTTCTTCCAAAGACTCTTCTGGGGGTGCTATTGCCGGGAGTGTCCTCATCTTAGAAGGTGCCTCAAACTACCATGCTTGGTTGGACTTGATCCAATCATTTCAAATAACACTCAAAGTCTGGCATATTGCTGCCAGAACTGCATTATACCCAGGAACCAGGACAAATGAATTGAAAAACACCTGGTTGGACTCGGACTACTAAGCCCTGGGTGTTATTTCTCTTTATATGAAGAAAGACCTTCATACTAGCATGGAAAATGTTTATGATACAGTGTTTGCTTCTCTTTCTTATATAACCTTGCTAAACTCTATGCCACAACTGGCCCAACTGGCCAGTTCTACTGTACCTTTTCAGGGAAATTGTGAACTAGTGCCTGGGGGGGGAGGTGTTGTGGCTGAGGTATACTTAGTGATGTTCGGGACTTGGCTTTACTGTGTGTGGTGCACCCTTGTCTCAATGGTCCTTGGTATCCCAAAATTGGTTGGAGGGTTGGAAAAGGTTGGAGGTGCTCAGCTAAGCTGTATGGCTCACCAGCGAGTGATCAAGATGAGGGGATCATTGAGAGGGGAATAAGGGCAAGGAGGGAATCTTAGTTGATTATTTGTCTCAAGTCTACTGGTGACTCAGGTATACTTTACCCTCTTGTTTGTTTCTACTTCTATCTTGTCCTCACTACCTCCTCACTATTTCCTCAGACATCTATCTCCACCAATTGGTTCTTTTACACCAATTACGTAGTTCCTCTTACTCATCATTTCCATCATATTCTCTCTTGTTCTATGATGACACATCCCTTCAATTAGGACAGGTGTTACTTGGTCTGTGCATACTTTCCTCTTTCTATGTAAATTGTCGTGTCTCCTGTAATCTCTCTTTAACTTTGATCTACTTCATCACCTCTCGAATATACCAAGGTCTTAGCTCCTCAATCTCAGATCTCTCTTAGTCCTCGTCATACTATTGAGTCAATGCTCCTGTGAAACCCTCGAAACCCCAGCATCCATCTTGACGCTTGACTCCTTGAAGGACAACCCTTTAGGCAAACTTAGTTCAATCAAGTCTACACTCATCCTTATCCAGGCCAAGTGTAACAAAAGGTCAAAGTTTCCTTACAAGGCTATCATTGTGATAGTCCTCCACCATTTCATACCCACAGAACAACTCTCAATACTCGTGGTGTGGTGCCCAAGAGCAACCCATCGATTCACCATGAGAGGCTGAACTCTCTAAACTGGAAGAAAACTCAGACCAAGATGTAACCCTATTGTCTGACCTCGAACGAACCCAAGACCTAGAACTAGCTCACCAGCTAGCCCATACACATCTTCCTTGTGCCCCCACTCCCCCTTTCCCAACTCCCATCACCACCAACCCAGCCTTCCCCCTTCTCACTCCTCTTCCCCTGTCCTATGCACCCCCCCCCACCACCCCCACCTTCATTTCCCAGACCTCCCTCACCTATGTCATTGTCCAAACCCACCTAACTCTGCACAGGAACACCAGAAGCCTTTGATGGATCCTATGACAAGTCCATCCAGTAGCTAAATGCCGTATGATTCTACCTCCTTGTCAACGAAAAAGTCTATGATGACAACAACAAGAAAATCGCCTTCACACTATCCTACATGACCAAAGGATCCGCCCTCACTTGGGCAACCACCTTTTGACAAAACGCCATCACTTGAACCACCATAACCATGGGGACCTTCCTTGACTTCATCATAAAGTTTGAAACCATGTTCAAACACCATGATACCACTGGCAACACCATCACCTGGCTCTCCACCAAACACATGACCAAGGGCAAGAACAACACTTACTCCCCGACCCTTATTGAGTACGTTTCTCACTTTAAAAACTACTCCTCTCTCACAAGCATCACCGACCAAAACATCCTCATCAGATATTTCTCTGCCGGTATTCCTTCCCCCCTCATGCACCAAATCATGTCTATGGATACTGTTCCTGCTACCATTGATGACTGGTATAAGAAGGCTATCTCCTTCCAAACCCAATGGGAGCATGCTGAGGAGATCTCCAAATGAAACTCCAAACCCACTTACCAATCCTATCATTCCTTCTCCACTCCCACCACAACCCGAGACCCCGACACCATGGATGTAGATGTCATTAAAGTCAGAAAACTCACCACTAAAGAACGCAAGAAATGCATGGAGAAAGGAATCTGTTTTCGACGCCGGGAACCCAGACACATGAGCTCCAAATGCCCCAACTTCAAACAGGGATTGCCCAAAGTCTGACAAGTAGTTGAGGATATGCGCAAGCTAGAACCAGTTGATGATGATGAACATGATGAGAACATGAGGAAAATTTTCTTCTTCACTATGGATTTTTAGATCGGGAAACTCCTTTGATGTGAGTTCTCCCTAGTACAAAGTGTGCCGCAATTCATGTAAAAACTACTCCATCCATGAAAATCTCAATTCAACTTATTGAACTGTCACACACCTTGGGAGTCGTCAACACCTGTGCCCTCATAGACAGTGGCACAAGCATCTCCTGCCTCAACTGGGGGTTTGTTAGAAAACATTCCCTCCCCACTACCCGGTTGAAGAAACCAATCTATGCTAGAAACACCAATAACTCCATCAACAGCAAAGGAGTTATCCGCTTCACCTCTACCCTCTTCCTCAGCATTGAAGGAATCGCCTGGAAGGTCACCTTCCACATCATCTCCCTAGGAAACGAAAACGTAATCCTAGGACTCCCCTGGCTCAAGGACATCAATCCAACCATCAATTGGAATGAACAAACCTTATCCATCAATGAATCCTTTTTTTTTTCAAGTCAATTAACATCCTGTATTGGTGTACTGGTAGACACTATGTAAGACATCACTTTTGGGTAAAGTAACAAGACAGGTAGCAATGTAGCTAGGTAATGCATGAATTCTGTGGGAGCAGTGTCAAGGGAGGAGGGGATGGGGGGGCTTCTTCAGATAGAAGAAGGGAAGACATCTGCACTTTTAGAGAGTTCAGCTTGGCACGGAGCTACGCTATCTCATGCCTGAGGTCAGGGCCAGAGGGCAGGGGGGAGCAGAGGAGTGGTGAGGAGGGATGGGGGGGACTCCAGCCTTTGGAATGGTGTGAGTGGGGTTTTTTAACTGACTGTGGAAGTGCAGTAGCATATTGCTTTGGTATAGTTTTATGAAGGGTGGGAGGACCTGACCCGTCTCTGGGTCCAGAGCCTCAGGGTTGAGGTGGGACTTGAATGAGTGGAATAGAGACATTGTCCATTGGACAGCCTGGCTGGCATCCTTATTGCATGCAATGGGGATGGTTGGGATGGAGAAGGTTTTTCCTATGTTGGGACCAGCCTTGGTGGTCCAAGACCATGTGAATGGGTGTGCAGAGAAGGACTTGAGCATTGCACTGGGATCAGTGGGAGGAGAGTAGTGGACACGGAAGGTCCCTTTCAGAAATGCATGGCAGTGCTTTCCTATGTCTGATAGGTGGATAATGCAGGGAACGAGGGAATTGTAGCAGTGAGGGGGCTCCTTGTGGAGTTTCCCACAGGGGGATGGTGGTGGTACAGGGTCAAGAGGCATTCGACAAATCCCCTGACCAATCAAAAGATCTCTATCTCTCCCACACAGCTGACACCTCCCACCATGAATCTCACTTCCATAAAACCAACCACTAACCCCCTTGGCATGTCAATGTCAATGCCATCACTGATGACCTGCACCAAACCAGTTTGATGCATGGATCATGAGTTCTTGTATTAGTGCTTGTATAGTACTTGTATACACTTGACCCGAGATTTGAGATTTCGCCCCTTTCCTGCGGTCCAAATCACTCCATAATGTAAGGCTAGTCATCTCATTTCCCTAACCTCTCCATCAACAGCGCCATCACCTCCGAATTCTTCCCATGCACATGGGGGAAGTTTTTGACAGTATATCTACTAATTTCCCGCCTACCTGCTGGCTCGCAGGTCGCTACATGAGACATAGCAGAAGCATACCGCACGATTCCACTGCACAAATCGCAATGGCCAGCAGCGGTGGTTTGGGTATTGGAAACAACGGCATGTGTAGACACATGCGTTGCATTTGGCGCTTTGCCATCATGCAGAGTCTATGGACATGTAGCCGATGCTGGAGCAGAAATCCTCCGAGCCAAAGGCATGGGCCTCCTAGACAAATGGGTGGATGACCACCTATTTTTCCAAATACCAAGCACACATTTAGATCAATACAACAAGGACAGGCAACAATGGCACTCCAACATCATGCACACAGGCATGAAACACACAACATCAAGGATCTGGTATAGTGACTTCGAACACCCAGATGGAACAATAGAGGAATTCAATGAGGACTGCGGATTCCCCATCCAAGATCTGTCAAGCAGATCCCCCCAATCAAAAGAGGACGCCCGCTTCACATACAACATCACAGACATCAACGAAGTATCATGTAATCTAGGTATCCCGTGGGAGACATCCAAAGACCAACCATTCATGCCATCCACAACTTACATAGGTTTTGTCTGGGATTTACAACAGCGCACTGTGACCCTCAGCCCAGCCAAAACTAACAACTACATCAATGAGATCAGGAAATGGCTCGACAGGCGAGTGCACACCCTCAAACATGTGCAAGAACTATATGGTAAGCTGCTACACGTGGCTTCCATCATGCCCCAGGGTCACGCGTACCTCGTGGGACTCGAAAGCATGCTGGGAACATGTGCCAAAAGACCTTTTGTGCCTCATCGCCCTGACAACGGCCTTGATAAAAACCTTCTCTGGTGGGTTGAAAAACTAAACAGCGGAGCCATCATCCACTCAATTCACACCCCACCCACCTTCCTCGACCCAGGCGCCTTCTCCGATGCCAGTTCTAGCATTGAAATCGGCATTACTATCAGGAAGAGATGGCGCGCCTGGCGCCTACAGGCAGGATGGCAATCCTTACACAGGCCAAAGGACATTGGATGGGCTGAGGCCATTGCATTTGAGCTCCTTGTCCACACTCTTGACACCATCCTTCCCAGTGCTAACCATGTCATTTTACATGGAGACAACACAGGTGTTGTCGAGGGGTGGCACGTCAGAAGACACCGCAGCCGCATGGTCAACACCATTTTCAAGCATGTCCACGCTTTCATCAATGCAGCCACCCATGTTCATAGCATCGCAACCCGCTACGTTCCCAGCAGTGACAACACAGCCGATGAACCATCCAGGGGAGTCTATGGCTCAGAGTGCCTACTTCTCCCAGCCATTCCCCTCCCAGAGCACCTCCGGAACTTTCTCACGGATGCTACAGAGCCACTATCAGCCCGAGAGCTCAGGGAACTCAAGGAGGGAAGGTACTCGACCAATGCCACCAGAGTCTTCAACAAGCGATGCATTCAACAGGAGGCAGCAGAGAGAGCCAGAGCCAAGACCCAGCTCGAGGACAAGATCATCCGCAGCATCCTCCAGAACAATAGGCTCTAACCCTGCACGTTTCAATGCCCCGCTACAATCCCCAGCCAACCTCGGAAGTTTGTCAGCCACAGCGCCTAAACTGAGGCCATATCCTCCTGACCTCTGCCCATTACCATCCCAAAACCGCCCCCACTGCCTCGCTAGAGACAGGCTGTGCTTTTGGACACCCTCCACAATCTCCACAAGGACAGCCAGCACCCCCACCCCCTCAACCGTATCCAACAGCACCCTCAATTGAGTTCTAGAGGTAATGGGGGCCTCCTGGGCAGACAGCACCAAAGTGCTGTATGGAAATGCCCTCCTCGTATATCACATCTATTGTGACCTCAACGGACCTATCCCAGATCGCAAGCACTGCCCAATGTTGAGCACATTGCTCCTCACTTGTCTGTCCAGCTGTGCAGGGGGAGCCTCGGGTTCAGCCCTATCCAACTATGCCACCAGCCTTAAAGCCTGGCATATGCTGCACGGGCAGCCGTGGAACATACCTCAAGATGAACTCCAGCTCATGTTACAGGGAGCAGCTCGTTTGGCACCGCGCAACTCTAAATGCACCAAACACCCACCGGTTACCATTGACAACCTAAAAATAATCCAGGCCAGTCTAGACATGAACAACCTGTGTGATGCAGCCATCTATGCATGCACAGTAGTCACCTTCTACTGTGTAGCGAGACTAGGAGAGTTCATGGTGCCCAACATATGAGAAAGATTCGATCCCACTAAATACGTCACTTGGCAAGATGTCCAAATGCTCAAGGACAAAGACGGCTTACCCGTCATCAAATTCAGGATTCCGGTCACCAAATGCAAAGCCACTGGCAAGGATGTGCAATGTGCACCACAAGCAGGCTGCATCACAGACCCAGAAGCAGCGCTTCAAAATCACCTCCGTCTCAACCCAGCCCCACCAGACACCCACCTATTCGTGTGGAAACACCCTAAAAGCGGCCTCCATCCATTATCCAAAACACAGGTCACAAACAAGCTGGCTGAAATCGCCAAACGAAACGATTTAGTGGACCTAAAAGGTCACAGCCTACGCATAGGAGGCACTTTGTTCTACCTCCTGAAAGGTGTACCTTCCAACGTGGTCAAAGTCATTGGGTGTTGGGCTGGAGACACCTTTACATTGTACCTAAGGGATCACACACTCATCCTTGCGCCCTTCCTGCAATCCGAGCCAAGGATTTTCAATGATTTCGTGCACATAGCCATGCCACCTGTGCACTAATTGGGAAGCAGCCTCCGCTCCTAGTGTTCAGGTCCCAAGCCTCGCTGGGCACATTGCTAAGGTTCCTAATAGGAGGGTCACAGCTCACCTTTTTCCCCTTCAGGCTAGGGCCCAGCCTCGGGTCAGAAACCCTGCAGGTTTCACCCAAGCACACATAGCAATAGCAAGGACTTCTCTTCTCCCCTGTTTCCAACACCGCTTGTACATACCACCTACACACTTTCATTATACACTTGTGTGAGCAATATCACACAGACTTCATACACAGAATCACTTCATATACAGAACATACTCTGTGTAGAACCTGAGAGAGCACCACCTCAGTAGGATCTGAGAAGCACCTCAGGAAGTGTCATGGACAGTCTCTGCTTAGGAGAAAGAACTCCAAGTAGACACTTACCAGCAGAACTCATCACAGGAAACCCAAGAGAGGCCCTTGTGTGATTCCCACCCCCGAACTAGATACGTCCACTGTTAGGTTAGGACACCTTTATCGAGAAAACCCCATGAGGGCAACTAAAGGGAATAGATCCCCAACAGTAGGAACCTGTCAAGTTCACTGTACTTGCTATCCACTCTAGGAGGTAAGAGATAGCAGAGTATGCTGTCTCAGCCCAATTATCCACTCTAGGAGATAAGAGGTAATTGCACCATAGAAACCTGATCTTGGCAACTCCTTAGTGCACAATAGAATTGTGTTATTGAACCAATCCAAGTGACTAAGAGACTTGTGTAAACCCACCTTGCAGTTGATCTGCAAACTTACAACAACCTGACATCCGGACATATCTTTGGATTACCGGCCACAAAGCAATTGTAGACATAACATTCCTACATCACTGCTGTGCAAGACCCAACATCTATCCAAACTGCCTTTCTAGACAACCAATTCCTAGAAACACTTTGGTAGAGTCAAATCATCTGACCTTCTCAAGGAACTCAACCTTTGGTACTAGTAACCACAAGACTTACTAGAGCCATCTGTGTGCTTATCCATCAGTACACCACCATACCAACCAGACCACAAGAGGAGCTTTCTGGCCATATCAATCCCCCTCAACTATCATTGAAGATCGACAAACCACCCACGTTACTGGCGAGACTAAGTTTAGTCACCAACTCAATACTCCTTAATTGTGTGTGTGATTTCATCTAGGAGAAATATCATTTCCCTAGTGTATAGTCTGTTATCTGTGGGGGCTTAGGCAAGTTGTCTGGGGAACTATATCAGTTCTGAGTTGCCTTAGCTTAGAATGATGACACCATGCTGACTTCTTTCTAGGCAACAAGTAAAGAACACTAACTACCTCACCATCATCTGTGCCTTGAAATCCTGGTGACACTACCTCCATGGATCCCCATTCCCTGTCCCGGTCTTCACAGACCACAATAATCTCACCTACTTCTGTTCCCCCAAATCCTCAATTGTCGACAAGCCTGCTGGCTCATTCACCTTGCTGACTTTGACCTGAAAATGATCCATGTCCCAGGAAAGCTTTTAGCTGGCCCAGATGCCCTCTCTTGCCACCCTGATCTCCTCCCTCATTCTGACAACGACAACAATGGGGTTACCCTCCTTCTCCCATCCCTCTTTGTCAATGTCATTGACATAACCCTCTCGCACCACATCGAGTCTGCCTCTGCAGGCGACCCCCTTGTCCTCCAGGATCTTCAGTCCATGAATGAGGATATCCCTCTCCCATTCCACTCCCACCTCTCTGACTGGCAAGTCGAGGCTGGAATCCTCACCTATCAAGGTTGGGTATATGTCCCTAACAACAAATCACTTCGTCACGCCATCCTCCAACACTGTCATGATCATGAGACAGCTGGTCACCCTAGGTGCTTAAAGACTTGCCAACTCGTTGCTGCTGAATTCTGGTGGCCGGGCCTTGCTTCTTACGTCTGCAAATATGTTGAGGGATGCACGACCTGCCAGCAGAACAAAACCAACACTCATCCTACAGTTCCCCCGCTCACCCCCATTCGCTCCTCTGCGTCCCACCCATTCCAACAGGTCTTGTGTGACCTTATCACTGACCGCCCCTCTTCCACTGGCTTTGATTCCCTTTTGGTCGTGGTCAACTGATCCTATGCCCGACAAAGAAAAACATCACTGCCAAAGGAGTTGCTGCACTCTTTTTCCACAAAGTGTACCTGTTATGCTTGGACCAGGTAGGTACGAGCGCTGACTCGATTGATCGTAAGATCGCCCTAAGGTTCGTCCTTTAGGGGTTCAAGCGTCTAGGTGGACGCTGGAGGTTCGAAGGTTTCAGAGGAGCGTTGACTCAATAGTACAATGAAGACTAAGAGAGATCCGTGACAAGGAACAATGACTTTGGTATATTTGAGGGAGTATCGAGTAGGTCAAAGTTAGAGAGGCAATACAGGAAGTACGACAGTTTATATACAGAAGGGAGAATGCGCACGGACCAAGTAACGCCTATCCTAATCAGAGGGACGTGTCATCATAGAACAAGAGAGAAGGTTATGGAAACGATGAGTAAGAGGAACTACGTACTCGGTGCGAGAGAACCGATCGGTGGAGGTAGAAGTCCGAGGCGATAAGAGAAAAGAAGCGATCGTAACAGTACCTCCGCTTCGGTCTCTACAACAAAATCATATCTGACTGAGGCCCCCAATTCACATCCTCCTTCACTCGAGAACTTGGAAAACTCCTGAAGTACAACCTATCCCTCTCCACCGCCTATCACCCTCAATCAGACAGAGAAACCGAACGGGTAAACCGAGGAGTCGAAGCATATCTGTGAATCTTCTGTGGAAGCAACCCTGGATCTTGGACAGATAACATCTCCCATGCTGAATTCGCTCACAATCACCACCCTCACTCCGTCACTAATCAATCCCTGTTCTACCTCATGATGGGTTACGAACCCCATGCCCTTCCCTCAGTAATCTCTGACACCACCATTCCTGCAGTTGAAACCCGCCTAAAGACCCTCTCCGCCACTCGTGACAAAACCCTGGCTGCACATGAATGAGCCCGCCAAGTCATGGCTGCTCGCACTCGCTGCTCCTTCTCCCCATTCAAACTCAGAGACAAAGTCTGGCTTGAGGCCAGAAATCTCAAATGTTCTGTAGTCAACCCAAAATTTGCTCCAAAATGAAAAGGACCCTTCTCCATCACGAAAGTCCTATCCCTGATTGTCTACCAACTCCACTTACCGAAAACATGGAAAATCCACCCAGTTTTCCATGCCTCCCTTTTATCTCCTTATTGTGAAAATGCTGTTCACAGCCCTAACTTCCCATCGCCACCCCCTGACCTTATCAACAGAGAAGAGGAATTTGAAGTCAAGAAGATTCTATACCACTGTGGAACTCTGACTAAATGCTCATTCCTGATCCGATGGAAAGGATATTCGGCCAAAGAAGATTCCTGGATTCCAGAGCAGAATCTGAAACATGCAAAGTCCACTCTCACTATATACAAAAGACTTCACCCTGCTGTCTTCTCCTCTTAACCTCCCTCTGTCACCCCATTACTATCTTGTCCACCAATGCTTCCTCGATTTCTACTGTGTCCTCTCTCCCTATGATTTCACTTCTTTCTTCTAGCAGTTCTTCTCCTACCTCTACCAGATCAGACACTGGTTGGGGACTATCTCGAAGAGATGGTAGGGGATCTCCAGATGACCATTGCATGCCTACTGCTCCCCCTGCTCAGGTGGAACCTGCACCTCATTTCCTGGTGACTCCCCAACCTATCCTATCTGTTGACGTCCCCCTCGCTGCCCACCATCTCTGTGAAGGAACCCTTGAAGACCATTATTGTGACTCTCTCCATTCCCTCCTCTACACCCCTCATCTCCATCACGCCTTCAAATTGCATCTTGAACCAAACTCCCCCCTCTGGAGCATTACGCACATCTATCTCCAGAACCAATGCTTAAAGTCCATCCTCAATCTTGCCTCCTCCCTGTCCAGCATCGGTTGCAGGTGCAACACACTTCATACCATCCAACGCAAAGTCGAAGAGGATTTATTCTCTACTTTTTACCAACTACAGATGCCCAAGTTCGCTGACAACATGGAATGATATGTCAAGGAACTGACCATGTCTACCAATCCACAACCTCTTCTGTCTGCTTCCTCCTCCCCACTCTCCCCTGAAGTTGAGTTAACCCTCCAATGTGTTGAACTCTGCCATGGTGTCGATACCACTGGGACCATTCACAGCATACCTGTTGATGCCCCCCTCTCTCGCAACCACCCCCATTACCATGAGGCATGCTTCGAATGCCACCATTTAGGACACGTCTGTGCCCATTGTCAATGGTATGTCCTTCTTCTTCGTCATCCTCCTCCACACCCTGTCCTATCCCTCCTCCATGTTCTCGACGAATGGTTGCTGAAAACCCCCATGTCCATTGTCACAGTCCTCGTTCTCGTTCCCCTCCTTGTTCTTATTCCCCACTGGAAGACTTTGAGTATGACGACATCGCCATTGCTAACATGACCAGTTCTCCGGTTTCCTCTTACATCGACTTCTGACTCACACCTTTCATACATTATCCTTCTCTGGAGTTTTGGATGTAGAAGGGGGGTAATGTTATGATTGCTTCTTTCCCTTTCTCTGTGTACCTTCTTGTTTCTACTTCTATCTTGTCCTCGCTGCCTCCTCACTATTTCCTTGGACATCTATCTCCACCAATTGGTCCTCTTGCGCCAATTAAGTAGTTCCTCTTACTCATCGTTTCCATCATACTCTCTCTTGTTCTATGATGACGCATCCCTTCAATTAGGACAGGCATTACTTGATCTGTGCATACTTTCCTTTTTCTATATGAATCGCCGTGTCTCCTGTAATCTCTCTTTAACTTTGACCTACTTGATCACCTCTTGAATATCCCAAGGTCTTAGCTCCTTGATCTCAGATCTCTCTTAGTCCTCGTCATACTATTGAGTCAACACTCCCGTGAAACCCTCGAAACCCCGGTGTCCGTCTTGATACTGGACTCCTTGAAGGACAACCCTTCAGGTGAACTTAGTTCAATTGAGTCTATGCTCGTCCTTACCCAGGCCAAGTGTAACAGGGGGTATGAAAAGTGTTAGACACTTGGAGGTGACATAATGAGCTTGGGTTTGACTAGACTGAGTCAGAGTACTTGGTAGATATTGTAATGCTCAGAGGAGCTTGGTAATGCTCAGTAGAACTTGGAATACATAAGTGAAAGTTCGGGATATGATAGCATCCCCCTCTTAGGCCTGAACCCTTAAAGGCCATAGTGAGGAACTGTGACAAGAGTTAAGGGATAATGAATGGTAAAGATCGGGAAGAAAAAATGGGTGAACAGTTATAGCAGGACGTATGGTCCAAGTTTGTCTGGGTAAAAAAGATGGAAATCTCGGACAGGCTTATAAGCATGATCTAGCTCTGTGGTAAGAAGCCAAGAAGCCCCATCGTCAGTACTTTCATATCCAGACCAGCATACCAGATATAGTAAGTTGCAATTTTGTCTTCTTCGGTCTATTTTGGAGTCAAGGATCTCTGAGATCCGTACTCAGGCTCACTGTCTACTTTGACCAGTGGTGGAGGGGGTTGTACCTGGTTTGGGATGGTGTTGGGCACAATGGGTTCTAGTTGGGAGACATGAAAGACAGGGTGAACCAACTTCATAGAATCAGATAGTTGGAGTGTGAAGGAATGAGTGCCTGCCTGAGCGATGATGGGATATAGCCCTAAATTCATCTCAGAAAATCTTTTAGAGGGCCACGTGAACCGGAAGTACTTAGCCTTTATATATATCTGTCACCAACTTTGAAGTTTGGGGCTGGGGATTGTCTGGCATCAGCAGGTCCTTGATACTGCTTTTGGGCATAAGCCATTTCATTATGAATTCCTTATGAAGGAACTAATGGAGTATTCTTGGGCCCAAGCAGATGAGAGGTCGTGTTCTGAATAAACTGTGATGTTTGGGTGGTAGCCCTTATTAGCAAAGAATGGTGATACTCTGGTGGTAGCACTTGGAGCATTGTTATATGAGAACTCCGCGAGGGGCAAGAGTTCAGACCAATTCTCTTGCTAATAGGTACCATAAATCCAGAGGTACTGCTCACGGGTCTGGTTCATCCATTTGGTCTGGCTGTCACCTTCTGGGTGGTGCCCAGAAGTGAAGTGAAGCCAGATGTCAAAGGCCTTTCCAAGGGATTGGAAGAAGTGTGAGACAAACTCTGAACCTCTGTCAGAAGTGATGTGGAAGGGAACTCTGTATTTAGAGTATATGTGGAGGAGGAAGAGCTTTGCAAGCTCGGGAGACATTATCATATTGTGAGACAGGATGAATCTATACTGTTTTGATAAGCAATTGATGTCAACAAGAATGGAAGTGGATCCTGAAGATGGAGGGAGCTGTTCAATGAAATCCATTGATATGGAGTTCCATGGTTTCTCAGAAATGGGGATTTGTTTCAACAAACCAAAAGGCTTATGCTTCAGAACCTTCACGCAAGTGCAGGTAGTGCAGGACAAGAGGTAGCCCTTTACATAGGCATGTACACTGGACCAAGTATATTCATGGTGAATTAGATCCAAGGTTCTGTTCTTGTCCAGAGATGGAATGATTGGGCTTATACCAAAGAACTCAGAGTGGAAGATTGTCCAATTCAGGCACAAGGATGTGACCATCTAGTCAGAGGAAATTATCTGAGTCAACTGACCATTGGGAATCCCTAAGCAGCTATTTTCAGCACATAAGCATATCAGTACTATGACTGGGGTTTGTCATAGAGGATGAGACCTAATTGCCGTCGACAGTTGTTAAGAGCTTCTTGACCCAAATTCTTCATAAACATATTTGCAGGATTTTCGGTACCTTTCATATAGAAGATCTCAATAAGGCCTTCTGTGACGTAATTATGGATGTCATGCCATTGGAGATCGATATATTTGGAGTGACTTTCTGTAACCAAATTGTCAGCTATAAAGATAGAACCTTGGTTGTCTCCACAGATTGGAGTATGTTCTAGGAAGTAACCTAGCTCTTCCATAATAGCACGAATCCATACAACTTGCTTTCTACAGTCTGATAGCGCAATATATTGTTATGGTCACTCTAGCACCTAACATAACGGACTTACGATTTTCTTTTGCTTCTTATCTTATCTCTTGTCTTGACTGATAAGATCCCCTTTAGTCTCATGACAGCTACACTGCCTTCGCACCAGGCTTGCGCCTGCCCTTTACCTTGTGCAGTGCACAACTTCCATATCACATCAGTGCTGTGCACTTCTATGCTTCTTCATTCATTTACCACATGCCTCATGTTAACCCTTCATCTTTCATTAAGGCAGTGCCTTCTTTTCGGCTGTACTTGATGCACACCTCCTATGCATGTCGTTCACAAAGGCTGCGCCTTCTCTTCCAATTCTGCCACCGCCATGCGGTTGCATCATGTTTTCCTTCCATTTCATGGCTATGCTTGATGCATGCCCCTAACTCATGTTACTTACATACTTAGTCTATGTTCAAACACATATCGGTAGATTCAGTACAATCATGTACAAACCCCTTAGTAGTATTTAAAGGCCTAAGCCGCCGCCAGAGAACTACCAGTCTAGTTCTCTTGGTCTTTCCCCACCAAAGCCATCAGACAACTCCTGGTCCATTGCTAGCACCTTGGACAGTCACCCCTTTGGTCTTTCAGCTGCTTGACCATAGTCCTGGTTGCCAGTAGACCAGCAACCTAGTTCCCCCTTTTGACAGTCACTTCTTTGTGATAGTGCCCTTACTCAGATTCCCTAAAGCACCTTGACGGGCTTGTTGGGTTGTTTCATATATTCAGCTTCTGTGGATGAGTATGCAACATGAGATTGTTGGCAAGATTGCCAGCTGAAGATGCAGCCTGCTAGTTTGTAAACCAGCCTGTTTGCAAGCATCAAGTATTTGGATCTGATGCCCAATCAGAATTGGTATAAGCAATCAAGCCTGCCTTGGTAGATCCATCAAATACAAGGGAATAATATCCCAAGTAGATAGTGGCATATATAGAATGCACAATCAAGATGTTTTTTCGAGGGTTTGGCAGTGTGCTTTGAGAGGGCAATCACTGCATATGCTAAGGAATCTGATTACTTGTTGGAAGAGTGATCTGATTTTAGGGTCAATGACACCTTCATGAGCCATTGGATGATAACCCTGAGGGAGAGGGGTAGGAGCCATTTAAGCATTGACAAAATCGAACCTTTGCAGGATTTTCTCAAGATAAGCGCATTGATCAATCATGATCTTGCTGCATTCCCATCAAATGTTCATATGGAGGAATTCCTTTGCAGGACCTAAATCTCTGCATTTCCAGCACTTCATAAAAGCAGCTTTAATCTCCTTACTGGTCTTGATGTCTGGACCACAGAAGAAAGCATCATCAATGTAGACTATAGCTATGATGACAACAGTGTCTTTCTTCCTGTATTGGAAGATACCAGCATCAGATTTCAGACGTTCAAATCCAAGATCCTTCATGGACTCATTTAGAGTCTCCCACCAGGCAAGTCCTACTTGATTAAGGCTGTATAGGGCATGCTTCAAGCAGAGCACTTTATCCTCTTGCCTCTTGACTGCAAAACCTTTGGGTTGTTTCATGTAGATCTCTTCATCTAGCTTGCCATATAGATAGGTGCTTTGAACATCTAATCCCTTGATGTGCCAGTTTTCAATCAAAGCAAGTGCAAGCATTAAGCACACAGTCTCAAATAAAACAACAGGGGAGAAGACTTGGTCAAAGTTTATACCATTGACCTGAGAGAAGCCTTTTGCTACAAGGTGGGTGCATTTGTGGCCATCAGGTTTGATGTTGAAAACCCAGCAATTCTTTATGACTTTGTGGCCTTTTGGTGCATCAATAAGTTCAAATACGTCTCATTGTCTGAGCATATCAAGCTCAATGGTACATGCTTTTCTCCATTTCTTTTATTAATCAGGTGGTAGGGTTTGAATATCCCTATAAGTCCATTTGTGGATTGGTTTATTTTCTGCAGATACCACAGGTAACACCTTGAAAAGCAGGTAGGTGGCCAATCCAGATCCCGCCTCATGACATAGTCATTTGACATCATCCTCACTAGTATCAGCAGTAGGAGGTGGTGGGACTGGTGTGTTGGGAAATTGGCCAGGTAATGGCTGTTGATGTGTGTTGTGATCTTCACACTCAATATCACATACTTGTTCAGTTGGATGATGGTTGTCACCGTATATATTATCTGAACGAACTGGACTCCTTTGCTCTCTGCCAGAATAGTGAGGAGCGGGTGGGACAGCTGGTGGTGGTGGATGCTGCTTCCTAGGAGCAGGTGGTTGCCTAATGGGTGTAGGAGCCGCAGGCAGTGTTACTGGATGTAAGTTCAGAGATGAAGGGCATGATGGAGGAGGAGAATCCTCAATGAGAGGTATTGGTACCTCAATGGGTGGTTCCACAGGTACATCAGCAGGAACCTGTGTTGCCTGTTTGACAGGTTTGTCACATTTAGGAAATTGTGCTTCCAAAAACTCAGCTTGCACTGACCTGCAAAGTCAGACATTATACCCAAACGAGTGAACTTCCATCTACATTTTATAAGTGGAACCCCCCAACACAAAAGGGATAGATGACTATTAGTATAGTCTACCTACTCCCAAAGCTTCATACCCTTCCATCAAAGGATAGAGGAGTTACAAATATATTTCTCCCCATCCAATTTACTAGTACTACTTCCTACATACATACATCGGACCCAAGTTTCCATATTTGACACCTTTGCCATGGTCCGACCACTTAGCTAATTTAAGGTCGGATTGCCAATAGTATAAGCTACCTATACCTATTTTTACTTCCAATCTCTGACCATAGGCCATGGAGAAATTAAATATTGACTCCAACTCAACCTTTTATATCACCCTTCTACTACATAGCAGAATGATCTATTTCATATCTCTTTCATTACTAAGTACATAGCTAAGCGTCAGAGAGAGATTGACCAGGCACAGTACAGCCTTTCACAGCATGAGTCATTTCCTGATTGGCACAGCATGAGTCACATTGAGTCAGCATGAGTCAGTATGAGTCATTTCGAGTCACATGACTCGAATTGGTCAGCAATCTCTTGGTGTTAATAAGCAGTCCAGACTCCTGATTGGCTAGCACTCCCACTGTAAATTATGTATATAAGGAGAGTGTTTTGCGCCCCCAAAGAAGCAGGTAGAAATAGCCAGGTAGAAATAAGCAGGTAGAACTACCAAGGCAGCTACAGACAGAAGACTGAAGAGGCAATAGACCCCAGGATTCTAACTACCTCACTGATATCAGGAATTCCCCTAACAGGTACCCAACAGAGGACCTAGAGTAGGTGATTTCCATAGCATTAGCACTACCAGATAGTTGTTAGGAATCAAGACTTGTACCCAAAGTTAGGACAAGTGAAATAGAAGAACCCTTTTGGGAGAAAATCCTATATCAGGCAACAAAAGGACAGATCCCCAGCAACATATCCCCATTGGTTCTATTGCACCCTTGCTTTTTAAACTGACCATCTACCCTAGGGGATAAGAGATAGTTCATTCATTACACTTGAAACCACAACTCCTTACATTTGCAATACAATTGAGTTAGGAAACCAATTCATGTGAACTAAGAGACTTGTGTGAACAATTCAGCAACTCACCATAGCAGCATATCATCGGAGCAGCCTTCACAAAGCTGTTGACTAACCACTAGGATATTTTTATCCTACACTTTCTGCCCAATCGAACTCAATCGCATCAGACGCCTAGTCTGAAGCATCTTCAAGTCTGATCTTTCCAATGCTTGTTGAGGATCAGTGAACAACCCATGTTACTGGTACACTAAGTTACTCACTGACTCAATCCTAGTGTTACTGGGACTGTTTTGCCTTGGAGATTCTATTTCCCTAGCTTCTAGTGTTCTATCCGTGGAGGCAAAAGCAGTTGTCTGGAGAGCATTCTAGTTAGTGTTCTTTGCTTGTTGCCTAGAAAGAAGTCAGCATGGTGTCATCATTCTAAGCTAAGGCAACTCAGAACTGATATAGTTCCCCAGACAACTTGCCTAAGCCCCCATAGATAACAGACTATACACTAGGGAAATGATATTTCTCCTAGATGAAATCACACACACAATTAAGGAGTATTGAGTTGGTGACTAAACTTAGTCTCGCCAGTAACGTGGGTGGTTTGTCGATCT
>JBBPRK010000595.1:0-20269 GCA_038093075.1 Boletus patriciae | reverse complement strand
CGAGGCTGATACTGCTATCACTTCATTACTGCGCGTGGAAGAGCACACACCTTCACAATTGTCGTCCCCCCAAGAACCTGCGTCCTCGACTACATCTCCTGAGCGCGCGATAGTCTCGCCTCTTGACCAGCAATCCCCCTCAAACATTGACCGTGCATTTGCGAGCCTTGCACTTGGGGGCGAGAGCCACGGCGGATGGCAGACAGGATGGGGTGGGCACGACCACGCTGTGATCGCCCCGATTCATTCTACACCAATCGCTACCGCTGGCAGTGACGACGACGATGATGATACGCCCATAGGACAGACGGCACGATTCAGAAATGCTGGCTCTCCTCAAGTGAGTACTCCCTGTTGTCGCGTCGAATTATCTGATCTCGGTTGGATGCATAGCTGTCTGGATCTCCTGCTACGTCTAAGCGTAGCGAAGGACCGGTCCCGCCTCTTTTTGTTATCTCGGTGGAGGACCCACAAAAGGTCGGGGCTCCTATCAGAGCTCACACCCTTTATACTGTACACACTCGGGTATGTTCTTGCTTGCTGGTCAATCTGCCCCCCTCACGCGGTGCTCTGGTTTATGTCAGACCTCTTCCCCCCTCTTTTCCAAAGCAACGTTCTCTGTTCTCCGTCGATACTCTGATTTCCTATGGCTATATGAAACGCTCTCCATGAACAATCCTGGGGTCGTCGTCCCACCCGCACCCGAAAAGAATCCTTTTGGGCGGTTCGACGAGCAATTCATACAGCAGCGGCGCTTAGCACTTGAAAAATGTGTACAAAAGATGGCAAACCATCCTGTGCTGTGCAAGGACCCAGACCTCAAGTTTTTCTTGGAGAACGACAACTTTGTTTTAGACGTTAGTCCCTTTAGAAGTTGCCTTTCTTCTGTAGTTACAGGACTTTTTCTTTTGCAGATCAAGCAAAGGAAGGCCGAGATGGCTCACGAGAAAGGGGGACTTATGGCATCGATTGGACAGACGTTGGCTGGTCCTCGGTTCCATGAAACAGATGAGGTGAGCATGATAATGTACACGCTAAGAGTTGTCCGAAACGCACATCTGTCCAGTGGTTTGATAAACAACGCGCCTACCTCGACGGACTGGAATCCCAATTACGCGGTCTCGTCAAGAGTATCGAGATCGCTGCAAAACAACGAGCTGGTGCGCACATTTTCTGTCTCGCCTTTGCTCACTAACAATTTTACAGAACTCGCTTCCGCTGCGGGCGAATTCGCGACGGCTGTTGCAGAGTTGTCAGTATCTGAACTCGGAGAACAGTTGCAGCAAACACTTGGTGCACTGTCGAACGTCGAACAAGCAGCAGCAGAAGCCCAGAACGTCCAGGCGCAGCAGGACATGATGACACTCTTGAGCACAGGTATCTCTTTCATCTTCAAACCAGCCAAAGAAGTATCTCATTGTAGAATAGCGGACGAGTATTCGAGGCTCATCAATTCTGTTCGGGTATGTTTGATTCATTTAGATTGAGTGCACGGTTTAAACCTGGATACGAAGCTGGCTTTCAACTCGCGTGTGCGGACGTACACGAGTTGGCAAAATGCAGATGCAGAAGTCCGACGTGCACAACAAATACACGAACGCGCTCGGGCACAGGGGCGGGTTCCAATTGAGCGAGTGGGTCACACCGTTAGCTTAGTTGCTGAGGTACGTAGCGCCATGCCATCTGATCGTGCCTGTCACTAAGGACGATGCATTTGCATAGGCCGAGCGCCGCGCCCTGGATGCCAAGCACGAGTTTGATCACTGCTCCAAGTTGATCAAGTCGGAGATGGCGCGGTTCGAACAGGAGCGGATGGATGATTTCAAGGATGCTTTGCAAGCCTTTTTGAATGGGATGATTTCGCGGCAGAGAGAGGTAAGTGGACTGTAGTGGCGACTGGGCAAGTTTGATGACGGTGGTCACAGCTTATCTCCGCCTGGGAGAACTATCAACAACTGCTGCTAAAAGGAGTTGGCGGGCCTGCGTCAGACAGAGGAGGAGCGGAGGGTTCTGTCTCTTGAGACATTCTTACGTAACACGTACATTGTTTGCCGGGCGTGCTGTGCGTGGTCCAGGTAATCGAGCTCGTCATAACCGAGTCGGGGGGGCACTGTCTCCTCTGGCCAGAACCATGTCAAGTCTTTTCTCAACACTCTTTCAACAGTCTCCGTCGTTGCCATCTACGGGGGACGAGCCCTTGTTCGCATCGACCTCGCCCGAGGGCACACGAGAGAAATGCGAACTTCAAATAGAGGGTATGACTTGCGGTTCATGCGTAGCAGTGAGTCAATTGGCGCTCACCTATAGGCATATTCATACCCCTCGCAGTCGATCGAGGGAGTACTCCAAACACAACCTGGCATATACTCTGTAAAGGTAGCCCTCCTTGCCGAGCGCGGTGTCATCGAATATGACCCAACAATATGGACCGAAGAGAAGATCGTCAATGTAACTCTAGCCATTACGCCATTCATTCCTTTGCTCACCGTCTCTCGCTGTAGGAAATATCAGACATTGGATTCGATGCGACTCTCGTTCCCGAAGCTCGGTCCGACACAGTCACACTCCGAATATATGGCATGACCTGCTCGTCATGTACTTCTACCGTTGAGAACGGTCTCCGCGACATCCCTGGCATCAACAATGTCGCGGTCTCTCTTGCTACAGAGACCGCAAAGATCGACTTCGAGCCTGGCGTCATCGGTCCACGAGAGATGGTCGACAGAATCGAGGAAATGGGCTTTGACGCTCTACTTTCCGACAATCAGGATGCTGCGCAGAAACAGTCTCTCGCGAGGACGAAAGAAATCCAAGAATGGTTCAGTCGCCTCAAATGGAGCATTACCTTTGCCCTCCCCGTCTTCTTCCTTAGCATGATCGCACCTCACATACCCTTCTTACGGCCGTTTGTCAGCTATCGTTTGTTCAACGGCGTCTATCTCGGCGACATTCTCATACTCGTTCTTACTACCCCCGCACAATTTTGGGTTGGTCAGAAATTCTATCGTTCCGCATTCAAGGCACTCAAACATAGAAGCCCCACCATGGACGTCCTCATCATGCTCGGAACGTCTGCCGCATATTTTTATTCCATCTTTGCCATGCTTTTCGCAGCCTTCAATACTACTCCCGATTTCCGTCCCTTTGTCTTCTTTGACACGAGCACCATGCTCATCATGTTCGTCTGTCTCGGGCGCTGGCTAGAGAACCGCGCAAAGGGCAAGACCAGTGCCGCACTCACAGATCTCATGGCACTTGCGCCGACAATGGCTACCATCTACACAGATGCGCCAGCATGTACTCAGGAGAAGCGTATCCCCACTGAACTCGTGCAAGTAGGTGATACGGTCAAGCTTGTCCCAGGGGACAAAGTACCAGCGGATGGTACCGTCATCCGCGGTTCCTCTTCCGTCGACGAAAGCGCCATCACCGGAGAACCCATTCCCATTCTCAAACAGGCCGGGGATGCAGTCATCGGTGGCACTGTCAACGGCTTGGGAACGTTCGACATGCTCGTCACGCGTGCAGGCAAAGATACTGCGCTCGCGCAGATCGTCAGACTCGTCGAGGAAACCCAAACTTCCAAGGCCCCAATCCAGGCATTCGCAGACCGCGTTGCGGGGTACTTTGTACCAGCGGTGATCACACTCTCTGTGCTCACGTTCGTGGCATGGATGATCATTGCGAATGTACTCAGCGTCGAAGCCCTACCCGCGATGTTCCATCGACATGGGGCAAGCAAGCTTGCTGTGTGTTTGCAGATGTGTATATCAGTGGTTGTGGTGGCTTGTCCTTGCGCGCTGGGGCTGAGCACCCCAACTGCCATCATGGTCGGGACTGGGGTGGGAGCCAAGAATGGAATTTTGATCAAAGGCGGGAGGGCGTTGGAAGCGAGTCTATCTATCAAGCGGATGCTGCTCGATAAAACTGGTACAGTCACCGAGGGCAAACTTGGTGTCGCGGAGCTGGTATGGGTTCCTCCGCGGGACCATTCTCTGGCCGATGAAACCGGACCACACACGCTCACAGTCCAGTGTGCAGACGGGGCGACGACTCGTGCAGCTGTTATCGCAATGTTGTCAGCAACCGAGGCGCGTTCAGAACACCCTCTCGCCAAGGCCATCGCAGTATACGGCAGGGATCTCTTGAAGGAATGTGAACTCGACGCCCAACCCAAGGTAGAGTCGTTCGAGAGCATCACTGGGGCTGGTGTCAGAGCCGTCCTTTCCCTCTCCGCATCAAAATACACACTTTTGGTTGGCACTCCCAGATTTGTCACTCAATCTGAAGAGGCGATACTGCCCTCCACGTTGTCCAACTTCGAGGCACGAGAAAGTCCCATGGCACGAACTGTCGTCTACGTATCGATTGGCCGTGGTTCTTCTTTCCCTGTTCCGATCCTAGCAATATCCCTTTCGGACGCGCCAAAGCCGTCATCGGCACAAGCCATCAGGGCTTTACGGAGGATGGGTATTG
Source organism: Boletus patriciae (assembly GCA_038093075.1). Lineage (NCBI taxonomy): Eukaryota > Fungi > Basidiomycota > Agaricomycetes > Boletales > Boletaceae > Boletus > Boletus patriciae. The sequence goes on along the minus strand of JBBPRK010000595.1, from coordinate 15,793 downwards.
ACGTTGGTATGATAACGGGCGATGGGATGAGCACTGCTTTGGCCGTGGCGAAGCAGGTGGGCATTCTACACGAGGATGTATGGGCGAATATGAGTCCAAAGGGCAAAGCTTCGCTTGTGACCGAGATCATGAAGAAGGAAGGGGGAGGAGTCGCCATGGTAAGCTTCGATTCGCTGCATCGTCCTCTTTGCCTGATTTCTTGGACTACAACAGGTTGGAGACGGGATCAACGACTCCCCTGCGCTAGTTGCCGCCACCGTCGGGATCGCCCTTAACTCTGGCACGTCGGTTGCCATTGAAGCAGCCGACATTGTCCTCATGCGTTCTGATCTGCTCGATGTCGTTGCGGCCCTCCACCTTTCTCGCGCCATCTTCCGTACGATCCGGAGGAACCTCGCGTGGGCGTGCATCTATAATTTGTTGGGGATTCCGCTCGCGATGGGGTTACTTCTCCCCTTTGGAGTCTATATGCATCCGATGATGGCGGGTGCTGCGATGGCGTTCTCGAGCGTGAGTGTGGTAACCAGTTCGCTGTTGTTGAGGCGGTGGAGAAGACCGATGGAAAGTGTTTTGCAAGGGGAAGAAGGGGCAGTGGGGGAGAAGCTGAGTGGGTGGCGATGGGGCGGAAGCCTGTGGGGAAGCGTCCAGAGTGCGGCTTGGGGAACCTGGGAGTCGGTGAATGGGAGGACGTCCGTGGCAGGGTACAGTCAATTACCGATCGAATTGAGCGAGTCTGCTTGATTCGTTTGCATTTATCAAGTTTGTACGACAATGCTTGGCCACGTTGGCTGACTGGTGCCCTAAGTGGCAGGGGTAGAAAGCTATTTCACCAACAATGTCTGCCCTCGGAAGCGTCTTCTTGGGAGATTTTCAGAGACACCGTGTGTTCTCGTCTACTCCACCATCATCCCCGCCGCCCGTCAGCAGCTTCGACGGCAACACGATGGTCATGGCCGTCGCGTCGTCCGAGCACCCGGAAGACGTCCTCGAATCCCTCGATGGCACAGATTCGCCCGCCAAGACGACGTCGGCGTCGCTCCCAGAAGGGCCCGGGCGCGATCCGACCGAGCCCACCCATATCGATCCCGTTCTCTCGTTGGAACTGCGACTGCGTTGGTTAGAGGCGCTCCTCCTCGGCGTCCGACAGGACGCGCGCGATCGCAAGACAAGACTCGGGGAAAAACCCTCCGAGCTCAAACCCGGCGAAAGCCTCGTCCAGCTCGCCGTCAACGTCCAGCGTCGGTTGAACAGCGTCGTGGAGTCCAACGATGGCCTCAAAAAGTTTATGCATCAATGTACGTGCGCGTGTTTCCGTTTCGTTCTGGGTTGCGCATACCACGCGTACGACGAATCGAACACTGATTCAGAGCGGCCGTCTCATTCCATATCCCATAGATGACCAGCATGCACAGTTGCTCACGCCCGCCTTTGCTCTCTCCGGGACGATGCAAGGGCCTGCGCCGACGTACGACAACATGTCTACAGAGGAACTCGAAGCCTTGCTTTCAGACATGGAACCCGACGTCCGCGCTGCCGACCGCGACATGCGCGAGATCGAGTTGCTCGAGCAAAAAGGGGTCTTGTCAGCCGGAAAGCTAGCGGGTACGGCGGCGTTTCCCCCATATCTGCGCCCCGTCCCGTCCCTGCCCGACGTATACTGACGGCGTGTTTTTTTTTTTGGTTTTGCTCAGACTATGAGGCATTGCAACCGAGATTGCATGCGCTGCTCGCAGCGCAAGAACAAGACATGACATTGGCTGCTTCTCTGGAGAAACGGATCGCTACCCTGGTGAAACGTCACGCAACGCACGTGAGCTGTTTCTTGTTCGATGCAACGCACGCATGTTCAGCGACTTTTCCCGTGTTCCAGGTAGACACGCTTTCGGAACTTTTCGTCGCCTGGGACGACGTTGTCACTGAGACGGAGAGCAAAGTCAAAAGGCTGGAACGAGACAAGGAGGAACGACAGCGGTTGGGATACGCATGAAACTCTATCCCCCTTGATACCACGCACTCGAGCTCATCCACGATCGGTGTGCATAATGATACTCCGTATAAACATAACTAATCGACTTTATCACTCTCCTACTCTCTGGCCCCAAAAATAAGTATTTATACGTGATGGCATCATGGGTACTGATTCCAGAGGGAATTTGATATCGGGGAATGGGTAACCTACAACTGGAACAGAGATTAAGAACATCTATGAGGCTGAGGGTATCATAGGAGATGCTCACAGTAACGCAGCCAGATCGAAATTACAACGTCACACAGGAAAATACAATAGAGAATCATAAGGGGACGCGATCGAAAACCACCAAAAGAGCGAGAGAGCAGGGGTCGGCAACAAATTACACACAACGAGCAAGGCAACCAGGGGAGTAGAGGTTGGCTGAAGAGAGGGACCTGGAACGTTAGTCCCGTGCCATCCAGTCGGCGCTCCGAGAGGCCAGCTCGATTGAATTGTCCATGGTCCAAAACAGGCGCTCGGTCGTGCTACGATTGCTCCAGCTCTTCTGGTCTCGCAGTATCATAGCCTACGAGAGTACGTTAGAATTCGTTTCCAAGATAAAGAACTTCGTGCTTACTTGCTGTGCGCCAAAGTTCCGTTGATCGAGAGCAAACATTTCCACGTTTTCCTCCAACGCCTCCGACAAAACTTGGAGGTCCTGCAGGATAGCTTGCATCGCACGGACTGCTGCGAGAATAAGGATTTCTTTCCGGTTCCGTACCGTAGAACCGTCGTTGTTTGGCATCGGCAAAGTCTTGGATACATTTTGGAGGACTGTTTGGAGGATGCGTTTCGTCTCGTTCATGATTTTCTGTGCTTGCGGGAAGTTTTTCCTCGAGACTAAGACGAGCGCACGGGTGATCATGTCCGATGCAAGGAGTTCCATCCGGCGCCGCACAATGACGGGGTCTGAGGGTTTGGGGAGTTTTGGCGAGGCAGGTGTAGCCATAGGTAGGAGCGTGATAGTTAACAGCACGGGATGTGCAAGTCGAGACACCTGCTTCGTTGCAGCAGGGTCATAGAAAGAGCCGTCCACCTCGAATACAGGCACCTCATCGATCATTCGATCCATCATGCCGTCCACAAGATTCGGAGAATCATCGATAGCTAGTGAGTCAAGGCCCATGGACTGCACGAACTGATCGGTTGCATTGAGAGTCCGATTACCATTTTGACCGGCTGCTATACGACGGCTTTCGTTATTATCGAGTTCGCACTCGATGAGCATCTCTTTGCATTCTCCGTACCGCAGCTCACCAACGTCAATGTCGACGTTGTGGCCGTCAGTGGACAGAATCGATGAGGGGCCGCCAGAGACCTTGCGAATGCGGAAGCGTTGCCCATCGATGATCTTCATGTGGAGTTTCATGTTGAGCAGGCCTATTGACATCATACCGCCCACGCAACCAGCAAGACACGCCCGAAGATCATACCAATCCTTGACAAACGTGTATGTTCCACTGGTGTGGTTCGACATAAGCCAGAGGGAGGCAGGGTCATGCGAGCGACCATAACCGAATGAATGAATAGGCATGTTGGCTGCCTCGGCGCGAGCAAGAACTAGATCCATCTGGGCACGTCGTGTGCTATCCGAAGCGTCGCTGACGAGTATCATCCCGGAGACGGGATTACGTGACTTGCGTTGCAATACGACGTCAAGGCCTATGTGGCGTCAGTAAATCCTATTCATGGATGTAGATGAGATCACTGACCGTGATTCACAGCAGTTACTACGTCAGTCTTTTCGTCTTTGGAGGCTCTGACCAAGAACTCGTCCTCCATGCTCTGATTACCGTCCGAACGTCCAATTTCATCAATGAATTTCTGCAACCTGTTTTTGCTATGGGTCCGCCCTGGGCAGAGGTAAGGCGTTTTCCGCACTCGACCCCCCGTCCCGACCTCGAAGGTCACCAAGCTCAATCGATCTTTTATTCCAAGAGAAGCAAGAATAAAGTCGAGTGACGTCTGGATGACACGTATTTTGAGATCTGCAGTGCTGCGGGGTGAATTTGGCGGAGGTAAGGAAATGATGAGGATCAAGTCAAGGGGTGCATGTGGGATCGGCGCGAGGGAATTGGATGGTCCCGACGATACATGTGGTGTTACAATGCCAGAAGGTCGGGTATCATAACGGGGCATAGCATCCTCCTCGCTCAGGGTCTGTAGCTTGTTTTGCATTAATCGCTGAGGGATCGAGCCGTGTGACGTGGCCGACGACCGTGAAGATGCCTGAAGAAGACTGTCCGTAGTGCTCGGCGTGGTGGAAGCAGTACTACCGCTCAGCACACGAGCTGCCTTTTCGGAACCGCCAAATTCTTCCATGTCCAAACCACCAGGAGAGGAATGACCTGCTTGTTGCTGCTGGAAAGAGGTAACAAGCGCTTGGATCTGACTTCTCCACGACTCAAGCGAAGAGCGATCTTTGAAGACGAGAATGAAGGAATCCAAGCGTTCGTCTTCCATCTCGATCGTGAGACTCATATCTGTGGTCGTGCCGGCAGTAATCCGCTTGATGTGTCGCACGTAGATACGGCCCTTGAGCCTGAGAACCCCTCTGGACTGGCTGCTTGAAGTAGAAATAGCAGTCGAGGAGTCGTTAAACGCAGGAGAAGGTAAGAAGCGACCGAGAGAACGTTTCTTCTCCTCTACTACGCAGATAATAGCTTCCTTGAATAAATAGACGAAAAACTCGCGGACAAGTGCATCGCGGCGGACGGACAGTAAATCAAACATCTGCAAAGGGCCAAGCCCAGATAACGCGTGACCCTTCCAATCAATAATTCGATTTCTGAGATCCTCAACGATCGAGTTGAAAGGAGAGTCTTCTTCAGCAGCGTATGAGGGCGCATATCGTGAGGATTCGGTATCGGCAGCGTTGTATGGAGGAGCCCATCCATCAGACGATGGGCCATGCGTGGGCTGTCGCTCTGACACCGGTGATGCTAGTTGAGATGGTTCGGTATCTTGTCGTGTATGTGCCGAGGTATTTCGAAGGGGAAATGTTTCCGACAGGACCGGGCCGGGTGTATAGGATGTGTTACGCCTTGCGGGAAGTTCGATGACGACGATACAAGTGAGGGGCTGGGAGGCATCTGCAGACCTGACAATGGACGAGAATTCAGGTCGGACCTGGATAGAAGGAGCGACGATATAGTGAGAATCACTGGGAGTTGATTTTACAGAGACGGCATAATCAGTGGGGTCATCATCCATGGGGTTGAATGGGGTTATTGTGCTTGGCGCTTGAACGCGGCGATTTCGTGAGGCTGCATCGCGGCCGGGATAGACTGCGGGGGAGTGGGGGTCACCCATGCCTGTGAGAGCAGCCAGTTCTATGGACGGAAATGAAAACTGTTGGACTTGTGTGCACTTTGACAGAAACACTGACTGTTGGTTTTGGTATTGTCGCCATCGCCAATTTTCATGGGACGGCGGCAGACACCGCACACGCCCAAGTTGGACTTGCGAGGGACGGCAGACCTTGATTGGGCGGGCGGAGGACCATAGACGGCAGTGAAACAGGCCTGTGCGATGGGAATATAACGGAGTAAATTCAGGAGATCTAGGTACTTACCTCGTGAAGTGAGTGGCCGCATTCGGGAACGACGTGAGGCTTTTCCCCTGGCAACCTGAAGCTGAAACTGAGGGGCTCGAGACAGACGGGACATTCCTGTTCATCGTCGAGGGCATCGTGATTTGAGGCGGGTGGGGGCGGTGGTGGTGGCGGCATGGCTGCGTAATGATGATGGTCGTGCTTATCGAGAGAGTCTGTGGAGTGAAGGGAAACTGCTGAGGGAGAACGAGGGGGTTTGCGCTGGAAAACGGACTGGAAGCCCTTGAGAGTCGAATTCTTGAGAGCGGGCGCCTTTGGGGCGGAGCGAGAGGCGGCGAAAGTGGGAGAAAGAGTGTCCAAAGATGGCGGATCCGCCTGATTTCGGGATAGCCAAGAAGATGAGTGTGAGACGGGAGGAGATCGCATTAAACTGAAAGAAAACGGTCGGGGAACGACGACGCAGCGACCGCGCGTGAGCTTGGGCGGTGGTGGTAGGAATGGAAAAAAAGAGGATGGTATTACGGCGAGATGTCGTGAGTCGTATGTTGTCCGCCGACTTTGCAGATGCTTCGCTTATAAGACAGCCCAACGGTGACAACGGCTTAATGTCCGCCAGCCATCTCCCCTGTCACTTGTTGCTGTACATGCGTTCGCTACAACTACTAGTAACTTGGCGACCAAGGTCGCTTCTGGGTTCCCTTGTAGTAGGAACGAAGTGGACGAGGCCCTTCTCGAGCTGCAGCTGCTCCATGCCTGTCGGAAAATCAGTCACCGTGTCAATGTCTGATGAACAGTACAGCCCGCATCGATAACTGACAAATCCGCCTGCGCCACGGGCCCGAGGCTGTGACTCTTCCCTCAACTCCACCATGACCGACCAGCAGCAGCCCGCCCTCTCTCCTGCATACTATAAGTTTCCTGCACCCATAACATCATCCGAGGCCGGGTTTGATTTCCATGGCAAGTCTACCAGAGCTTCTCCTGCCATGTTACTTAGGATCATATAGTATATTGGATATCCAGCTCCCCTGAACAGACTCAATATGCAAGCCAACTCCACGCCCGTATTGGTCGCGAGTTCCCAGAGGCAACGCCTTTTCTTACCGTCTCGTCTCCTTTGCTTATCCACCCTACAGTTCCCCCTCGGTCGGTTTTGGGACAGACCAGTCGGTATGTCGATCGTTCAACCCCTCGTTGTGCACATGCGTGACCAGTTGATCAGGGCCGCACCCAACCACCATGTTCCAGGTCAACACATTCACTCCCCACCAAACAGGTGCCCTTTTTGCCTGGCTCGTCGTGAATCGTGGCCCCTGCGAGTATGTGATTCAGTCGACGGTACACAAGGTGACTGCTAACGCCACGCATTCACCAGTGTCTTCGTTCACCCGAACACCGGTAATGCGTACAAGGACCACGCGGAGCTTGCGTCATGGATAGGGAAACCCTGGCCGTTGCGCTTAGATATCTTGAAACGCTCGTCATCTTGAAGAACTGGTCGCGCCAACATGTTTGTCGCCAATATCTGTAGCGCTCGTCCAGTCATGCCGTACATAGCACTTTATCAGAAGCCAGAATGACGTGTGGTATGTAGAATACATAATACACAGCACTCCAATTCAGCCGCTTGGAGAGTTCCGATCCGGAGCCGTCTTAAGCGTAGCCGTCGTAGCCGGCCACCCACTTGATTCTTGTCCACTCTCCACCATCTTGCATTGACATGGCTACTCTACCCCACATTCTAGACAGTGCCCTCGACGCTGTGGGCAACACCCCCCTCATCCGACTAGACAGAATCGCCGCTGAAGAGGGTCTTAAATGCAACCTCCGTATGTACTTGCTACGTCTCGCTCACTGTTCGGAAGGGTAAACACCATCTCTTCCCTAGTGGGCAAGCTTGAATGTTTGTCTGTGGGCGGTTCAGTCAAGGACAGAATCGCAAAGGCCATGGTGCTGGCTGCGGAGAAAGAGGGCAAACTCGTTCCTGGACAAAGCGTCGTTATCGAACCAACCTCTGGTAACACAGGTCTGTTCCTCCGTATCCTGCCTGCGGTCCAATCTGAGACAAGAGAACGAACAGGTATCGGTCTCGCCATGGCGTGTGCGGTCAAGGTACCACCAACCACCTCTTCGTTGAACGGTTGCTGAATACGGTAGATAAGGGATATGCCGTCATCATAACCTTGCCTAATAAGATGTCACGAGAGAAGGAAGCGCTCCTTCGAGCGCTCGGAGCCCAGGTCATCCGCACACCTGATACCGAACCTTGGGATTCCCCCAATAGCCATATAGGTAGAATTCTCATCGTATCTTTCGCACCTCTCGTGGCTGAATTCCCCGACGATCGCAGGAGTGGCGCAGAGGCTCCAGCGTGAAATCCCGCATGCAGTCATTCTTGATCAGTATCGCAACGTATGTATCGCAGCTCATTAGGCTCGAGCGAGTTCTTACGTTACACAGCCAAACAACCCGCTCGCCCATGAATGCACGACTGGGCCAGAGATCATCGATGCGGTCGTTTCCACTCCATCCACTCCATCCAGACTATCGTCCATGAAGGTCGATGCTTTCATTGCTGGTGCAGGCACTGGTGGTACCATCACTGGAATATCTCGCGCATTGAAGAAAACCCACAATTCTGACTGCATTGTCGTTGGGGTGGATCCAGTCTGTCATTCATCACTGCATATATTGTAGTTGCTGACGTGTGACGTGTAGGTTGGCAGCATTCTCGCGTTCCCTGATACTCTCAATGATGACGGTGTTGGTAAACCATATGTCGTCGAGGGCATTGGCTACGACTTTATTCCAGAAGTCCTCTCGAGGGACCCAGGCGACGTTGACATTTGGCAAAAGGCAACCGATGAAGAGGCCTTTAAAGCCGTACAGCGCCTCATGAGGAAGGAAGGACTCCTTGTTGGTGGCAGCAGTGGTAGTGCACTCAGTGGTGCCCTAGCCTGGTTGAAGTCCGAGCAAGGACGCAAGTTCGCCGAGACGGAGGGCCTGAATGTTGTTGTGCTGTTACCTGATGGGTGAGCACACTGGCCGTCCGGGGGGAACGCTCTGACCAGAATCCACAGTGTTCGGAATTATATGAGCAAGGAGTGGTTCTTGAACTTTGCGCTACGCTCAGAACCATCCCCCCTTGTAAGCCAGTCCGACGGGGTGGGAGCGTTGGAGGGATTAATGCAACGCGCGTCGTTGTAGCCTGAGCCAATTGAACAATCATTGAGGTCTAATAGGAGTACGTCGGAGAGTATGGCGGTTAACGTTCAATTTTGGGTATTTGTAACATTAACAGGTACATTTTGATTTGGCGGATGATGATAATTAACTGCAACTCTCTATGGATGAATGCATCCATGGATCCGACGCAATACTCTAGTCACCCGGACCCTAATTCAACACCCAGTATTCAATGAAAGCACCTAACAGAGCCGATAACTGGATCTTCTCTGGCACCAGTTGATCACCTGTGCCTGGAGGAAAAGGTAAAAAAAAACTCTAGGAATAACAGATATTACACGGGTACTACAAGGTGGCTACTAACGCCACGCAATCAGTAGTGTGAGCACCGGCAATACATGCAGGGACCACGCGGAGCTCGCAACATGGATAGGGAAACCCTGGCCGTTGCATGTCGCCGCTTTTCCTTCGCATTCTTGTACGCATGAGCAACGTGATTCAAGTTACCGAAAGAATCACAACACCTTTCCATCAGGACCGAGGGCGGAAATTAGGGTCCTTCTGAGTCACCTCAATTCTGCTACGTGTCGTGGTGGCACCAGATTTCTGTTTCATTCCTCAAAGGTTTCATATCCTCATCCGACCTCGCTGTTTGATCAAGTCGATTGTGAATCTGAAGACCCATTCCATTCCGGAAGGAGTCGAGCGATTCTTTCCAAGAGCGATGTTAGAGTCGCCTGGAACATGATAGCATGCCGCTCGAAATTCACATAACCACTGGTAGGGCTTCACCGTTGTTGAAAGACCACTTCCAGGCCTAGGGGCGTTGCTATCTCCGCTCAGGCTGTCATTCTGATACGCGTGGGTGCATTCACACTTGTAGGTCCCAACCTCGTTTGTGTCTTCTCCAGCTCATTATTTTAACGGACTGCAATGGACCCCCCCCTCCCCCCTGCAGTTTTGGTGGGGTTTGTGCTATACTCGTACCATGTGCGACGTCGCTAGGTCGGATGACGGCGGAAACAAAGTGTTTACCGTTCACCCGGCTTCGGACCCCTGGATGACCGAAGATCCACGTATTTGGACGATTGCATCGGGGCACTAGACAACGGATCTCTTGGGTCCCGCGATTTCGTCGGACGTGACCACTCGATCATGGCTTCTTGACCGAAACCATTGACAAGCGATGCCAGCGGGCAACACAACTGACAAAGGTCTCCTCAACGATGGTCAGAATATAAAGAGGAGGCATTGGCATTCGGTTGACTTCACTTTCCCCTCAGTACAACAACGGTAAGCATATACATAATACCCGGGCCAATGGCTGGCACGAAATTTAAAGTTGCAATATGGTATAGGGTCGACGCTATGCACAGTTCACCGCAGACTGACCACTTTCACGTGCTCTAACAGTGGAAGGAGCGTCGGTGGCTTGACACTCGCTGTGGCTTTGTCTAAATATCCGGATACCGAGGTCGAGGTATTTGAAGCTACCACACACTCCACCGAAATCGGTGCCGGCGTTGGGATTTGGTCACGAGGGTACGGGGTGTCAATGCGGTTTTTCTCCCAGGACTGATCGACCACGGTTCCATTCTATGCCTGCAGGTCTTGCGGAAGTTGGGCACAGGTATCGACCATGCGCTCGTGAACGTAGCGACGGACTACGAGTCCACGGAAGATTTTGGTAGGTGTATTGGATCCTGTCTTTCGGTTGAAATAGATATACTAGATGCAAAACCCGAAAAGGTATCCATTGAGAAAGCCAAACCGAGTATTCGTCGTCTGGTGAAGACTGTTCGATCCGCGTGAGAGAAGGGTTGATTATTCTATGTTGTTTCACTAAAGACGGTCCCTGAAAGGAAAGGTGAGCTCATATCGGCGCCGATTCAGGCTGTACCGACGTTACACGTCAGTCTCACCAGTGAATCCCGTGTTACAGGCCGGCCATAAGTATACCCTCTGTATTCGTCCTCTCGAAAACACGTCTGGATCACCGCTCGCACGACGCTGAGTTGGTGTTACCCGCCTTGAAAGACCGTGCCTTGGAATAGGATTCAGTATGTTGTGGATGATGAGTCATTCACCCGCCCAACTTGAAGCGACACCAGGCTGCAGGTCCCGAGTAGTAAACAACACTGCAATAGCGGCATGGAGAGAACCGATCCGGAGCCGTTATAAGAGCGGCCGACAGCCACTTGGTTTTCGCCCGCATCCACCGTCCACCATCTTGGAATATTGACATGGTCGCTTCACTCCGCATTCTAGGCAGTGCCCTCGACGCTGTGGGCAATACCCCCCTCATCCGACTGGACAGGATCGCCGCTGAAGAGGGTCTTAGATGTAACCTCTGTATATCCTTGCCACGATCTCGCTTGCCGTTCGGAAGCGTAAACATCCGTCTCTTCCCTAGTGGGCAAACTTGAATGTTTGTCTGTGGGCGGCTCAGTCAAGGACAGAATCGCAAAGGCCATGGTGCTGGCTGCGGAGAAAGAGGGCAAACTCGTTCCTGGACAAAGCGTCGTCATCGAACCAACCTCTGGCAACACAGGTCTGTTCCTTTCACGCATCCTGCATGCGGCCCTATCTGAGACAAGAGGGACGAACAGGTATCGGTCTCGCCATCGCGTGTGCAGTCAAGGTAACTAGCGCTACCAATTATCTCTCCATTGAACGGTTGCTGAAACGACATATAAGGGTTATTCGGTTATCATCACCCCGACCACCGCAGGGGTGGCGCAGAGACTGTAGCGTGAAATTCCACATGCAGTCATACTTGATCAGTATCGGAACGTATGTATCGCAGCTCATTAGGCTCGAGCGAGTTCTTACGTTACACAGCCAGACAACCCACTCGCCCATGAATACACCACTGGGCCAGAGATCATCGATGCAGTCATTTCCACTCCATCCTCTTTATCGAGATCATCGTCCATGAAGGTCGATGCTTTCATCGCCGGCGTAGGTACTGGCGGCACCATCGTCGGAATTTCTCGCGCGTTGAAGAAAGCGCACAATTCTGACTGCATTGTCGTTGGGGTGGATCCAGTCCGTGTCATCCTTACCGCATACATTGTAGCTCTACTGACGTGTAATGTGTAGGTTGGCAGCATTCTCGCGGTTCCTGATACCCTCAATGATGACGGCATTGATAAACCACATGTTGTTGAGGGCATTGGCCACAAACTCATTCCAGGAGTCCTCTCGAGGGACCCAGGCGACATTGACACTTGGCAAAAGACAACCGACGAACAGGCCTTTAAAGCCGTACAGCGCCTCATGAGGCAGGAGGGGCTCCTTGTTGGTGGCAGCAGTGGTAGTGCACTCAGTGGTGGTCTTGCCTGGTTGAAGTCCGAGTAAGGGCGCAAGTTCGCCGAGACAGAGGGCCTGAATGTTGTTGTGCTGTTACCTGATGGGTGAGCACACTGGGCCGTCCGGGGGGAAAGTTCTGACCAGAATCCAGTGTTCGGGATTATATGAGCAAGGAGTGGTTCTTGAACTTTGCGTTACGCTCAAAATCATCCCCTCTTGTGGGCCAGTCCGGCGAGGTGGCAGCGTTGAAGGCATCAATGAAACACGCGTTGTTATAGGCTGGAGCAATTGGAGTAAGATGGTCAATCTGGGGTCAAATGGAGTACTCCAGAGAGCATTTCAGTTCAATTTTGGATATTTGAAACATTAGGGGGTGTTTTGGTTTGGCGAACAATGCTGATTAACTGCAATACTCTGCTGATGAATGCATGTACCCATGGACCGAATACTCTGGTCACTTCGACTGCAATTCAACGGTGTTCTTGAAAGCACCTAACAGAGCTGATAACTGGATCTTCTCGCTGGCACCAGTTGATAGTCTGTGTCTGGGGGAAACAAACTCGTCGGGAAATCAGCAGATGTTATCGTTATTACTCACTCTATGGTTGCAATGAAGTCCAACAGGTACACTCGGGCCTGGGGCTTGAAATCGATCGTTTCCACATACTCGTACGCACCAGAAAGCAAGTCTTGTAGTGCAAGTCCTCGCTCGGTCTTCAAAGCCGTTATCACTGTGTAAATGCACATCAGCTCCAATTACCTCGATGGCAACCAACCTACTTTGAATCGACGTCGTGAATTCATCTGAGAGCATAGAGTTGACTATCGTCTCGATGTCCGACGGATGTGGGCTTCCAGTACAATTGTAAACTTCCGTCTCCCCTACAGTGTCATAGGCAGCATGGCATGCCTGAAGGACATTCAGCGCTCTTCGCATATCACCCTTTGAGAGTTTAAGGAGCGCCTGCTTTCCGTCAGGGGTTAGTTTCACTCTAACATGTGTTCAGATGCGCCTGTGTAGGGATCACATTGCTTGACGCTCACCCTTCAGTCTGTACGACGATGTCCACTCTTTTCTCAACCTCCACGATGGGTAGAGGAGAAAATCGGAACCTTGTACATCGACTTTGAATCGCAGGGGCAATCTTGTTCACGTAATTACAAATGATGCAGAAGCGAACATTTTTGGTGAATTGCTCGATTACACGGCGGAGAGCTGCCTGGGCTGCCTGCGTCATCATGTCGGCTTCATCGAGGACGATAAGCTTGTAGCCTTTCGAGAACAACGTGCGTGTTTCAGCGAATTGTTTGATTTGTTCGCGTACGACGTCAATCCCTCGGTCGTCCGAAGCGTTAAGCTGATGGTCTTAGAGCGTTGAGAGGAATCCGCTGAAGACGCGCCTACCTCAAGGATTTGCTTCCTATACTCCGCGCCATATATTCGTCTTGCAACAGCCAATATAGTCGATGTCTTCCCGGTGCCTGGTGGGCCATAGAAGAGCAAGTGTGGCAACCTGTTTTTCTCGATAAACCTCTCAACTGCAGTCAAACATGAGCCGTGTGAAAAGCGACGCGAACACGATGCTCACTAGTGGTAGTGATGTCTTTGTGAGAAACGACGTCGTTGAGCGTGACTGGTCGGTATTTTTCTACCCTGAAAGGAGAGCATATAAAGATGTGAGCCAAGGACGCGCCGGACGGGACATACCAAGGTAATGTATCGGAAGACGCGCAAATGTCTTCAGCTTTCTCCTTCCCCTTGGATGCGGAAGGAGCAACAGCATCGATGTCCATTTCGACATCGCTGTCCATCGCTTTTCTGGTTCTGAACTGAGGCACTTTGAGGTGAACGCGACCGCCGACCGTCACGCGACGCGACGCGCCCTTCATTACATAATCATATGTATTAGTCACGCACACCCTTATTAAATTTACCACGCACGGACCATCAACAGAAGATTAAGGTTTCGAGAACCACTTTCCTCCTGACTACCACTACGGCACTCGCTTTTGTCGACGACTCCACCGTTTAGTTCGTTGGACAGACAGAGGCATCCGAAAAGATGCAGATTTTCGTCAAGACGTACGTTCACTGATCTCCAGCGTCGTTACCGAATGTATTGACCGACGAATGCAGCCTTACGGGCAAGACCATCACCCTCGAGGTCGAGTCCTCTGACACCATCGATAATGTCAAGGCCAAGATTCAAGACAAGGAAGGGTATGTTAACCACCCATTCCATCGATCCAATCATCTCATCGTTGTGTAGTATCCCCCCCGACCAGCAGCGTCTGATCTTTGCTGGCAAGCAGCTCGAAGACGGCCGCACCCTCAGCGACTACAACATCCAAAAGGAGTCTACTCTCCACTTGGTACTCCGCCTTCGTGGTGGTGCCAAGAAGCGCAAGAAGAAGACCTACAACGTCAGCCTCTGCGTCTCCGTTGTTCAGCTTAATACTGACATGCGAGTGGTGGACTCTAGACCCCCAAGAAGATCAAGCACAAGCGCAAGAAGGTCAAGATGTCCATCCTCAAGTACTATAAGGTGGACTCGGACGGCAAGATCAAGCGTCTCCGCCGTGAATGCCCCACTGCCGAATGTGGTGCGGGTGTCTTCGTACGTGCTTTTGAGATATATCTTGTTTCACGTTTGTTTAATCTTTGTTGCTCTATAGATGGCCTTTCACAAAGACCGCCAGTACTGTGGCAAGTGCGGTTTGACCTACACTTTCGCCCCCGGCACCAAGCCGCCCGTCGTGTAGATTGGACTGTTGTCTCGATATGTTGTATGCGTAGGACCGAATGTCACCCAAATGAACACGCCTCAATGATCTTCAGAACCTTAGCGAGGTAGGAGTGCATCCTAATCTATATTCTATGTCTATGGTCCTTGTCCGGACCAAGATAAGCTAAGTTTATCATGACGGTCTATGTTTGTATCTCCAAGTTATACGTCGCTATAAGCTGCCGTGAACAAGATTCTACATCCACCGAGGACGGGAACAGCGCCTGGAAAGCATCGCCGAAAGCGATGGAACGTCAGATCGAGAACGAGATCTGATCGACAGTGAAGTAAGGAGATGAGATCCAGGCAGGATTGGACCCAGACCTGGAAGCAACAGCGAATCCGCATCCAGAGTGATGACGAGACTCTTGAGGTGTGTTTTCAGTCCGCTGAAGAATTTCAACGGAGGCGCGCGACAATTTCGAGAGTTCTACTCAAAAAATCACCAAGGTCAACTGCATGACTATCTGTGGAAGAGCTCATGTCAAAGCACTCGGTCTGAGACAGTTCGTTCTGCATTCAGAGCGAGTGGGGTCTGGCCGCTCAACTGAAACATCGGTACCAAGGAGACGATGGCCCCAAGTGTGGGGCCATCGTCTCAAGGTCAAACCCCTTCAACAGCTTAGTCCTGTTCGCGTTGCTGAACACGCCCTGGTTCCATCATCCCAAACTCTCCAGCAACCCTTACCCAGAGCGGTAACGATGATCCGTTTGTTGACATGGACTCACCTCAAAATGCTCAGGCTCCACAATGCAGCTGCATCGACCGCAAGGCACACAGCGGCAAAAGACGCTGCTGAGTCGCTGATATCTACGTCAGCCACGTCTCCGTTGCTGATATAGATACCCTACTTACCTCATCCCATCGCCTCCCAACATCCACACATTATCTCCCCGACGCGGCACAAATGCGCGCAGCTGAAAAGGGACGTGCTTACCACTACG
>JBBPRK010000594.1:0-20292 GCA_038093075.1 Boletus patriciae | reverse complement strand
CCCGGGATATGAGAAAACCATAGAACTGTTGCAGCGCAACTACTGGTGGCCTGGAATGGCTACCCTAGTCAAAGATTACGTCGCTAGATGCGACACATGCCAAAGATTCAAGGGATCTAATCAGGCCCCAGCAGGCCTCCTCCAACCACTCCCTATCCCAAATACCCCGTGGGAACACATATCAGCTGACTTCATTACGGATCTTCCCCATTCCCACGGCTACAACTTGATCTTGACGGTCGTTGATCGCTTATCAAAGGAGGTTGAGTTGATCGCTTGTACAAAAACATGTTCGGCCCTGGACACAGCAAAGTTGTTCTTGGCAAACGTATGGAAGCATCATGGCCTTCCACGTTCTATCACATCGGACTGAGGCCCGCAGTTCGCGGCACAGGTTATGCAGGAGCTTAACAAGGCCCTCGGTATCGCCACTAAGCTATCGACATCTTTCCATCCACAGACAGACGGACAAACAGAGATCATCAATAAGGAGATTGGGAAATTCTTACAGATCTATTGCTTTGAGAAGCAGGATTCTTGGTTTGCCTGGCTACCAATCACCCAATTCTCCATTAATACAAAGAAACACGCTTCGACCAAGAAGTCACCTTTTGACGTGACATGGTCATATCTTCCTCGAATGGGAATTGAACCCATTAGTTCAGACAGGGCCCCAGCAGCTCAGAAGTTTGCATCGGAAATGGAAGATGTAATAGAAAGCGTCAAAGAAAATATGAAACAGGCACAAGACCGAATGAAGGTCAATGCTGATAAAAGCCGCTTGGCAGTGCCCGAGTATACCATTGGCCAGCAAGTCTGGCTATCCACAGAGAACTTATGTTTGACACGTGTATCACACAAGCTATCCAAGCGATGGCTTGGCCCCTATACAATCATCGGCTTGGCAGGGCCTAATGCCATTGAATTAAAATTACCAAAGTCAATGCAAATCCACCCAGTAGTGAACGTCTCACAGGTTAAACCATACCGTGACCGACTGGAGGGGCAACCCTCGCACCGGCCGGGACCCGTCAATGTCACTGAAGACAGAGACAACAAATGGGAGGTGGACCGGATCATTGATTCACGATATAAAAATAAAAAACTGGAATTCCTCGTACACTGGAAGGGCTACGACAACACAGATCGTACCTGGGAGCTGAAATCGAACCTCAGCAATGCTAAAGAAGCTTTGACAGACTTCTATCATGCAAACCCCTCAGCACCCAGGGCCATTTCAATCCCACCGGAGGACTTCTTATTACTTTTCCAAAAGAGGCCGGAGCCTTTTACAAGTCTTCACCCCAAGCAAATTCCTTTTGATCGCCTGGAAGTCAATCTTTAGAGAGGGGGTAGTGTTACGGCTCAGTACGCCTAACATCAGCACAACGGACTTAGTCGTTTTTCCTTCTCTTTCTTATCTTATCAGATTAACTTACAATAGCCACGCTGCCCCCATGCTTCTCTTTCCATTTCACCCCCATGCCTCATGCACTCCTCATTCCTTCATCTCCGTGCAGTGCATGGCTATGCTCTTCTTTACTTCTCTTCCATTCTGCCACCACCATGCGGTTGCCTTATGTCCTACTTCCTTTCCATTTCATGGCTATGCTCGATGCATGCCCCTAACACATGCTGCCACATACTAGTCTATGTTGGGACTCATTGGTAGATCCGACACAAACATGTACATACATATGTAGTAGTATATAAGGGCGCAAGTCCCAGCCAGAGAACTCCAGTTTAGTTCTCTTGGTTTTTCCCCATACCAACCAGTGAGATCACCTCCGCAACCGACTGCTAGCACTTTCGGTGCGTACCTGACTTCTTCGATTCCATAGAGTACCAGTTGACGCTGGTTACCTTTGGGTTGTTTCAGTATGTCCCTCCTTCAGCCAGGTCCTCCCTCCTTCATTCCATCCATGACTCCCCCCTTTCGGGTCACCTTGGCCGTTTTTGCACCAAAGCAATCCTTGAATGCAACTTTTGGTGGCCAGGTCTCTCCATCTTTGTCTCCAACTTTATTTCAGGCTGTGCTGTCTGTCAACAAAACAAGATTGTCATCCATCCGACAACCCCACTGTTATTCCCCATCACTGGATATGTCCTTTTCCTCGCTAATTCCCCTGTCTCATGGTTAACCAGATGACAGAAAACTGTAGCACTGTCTTCCACCAGAAGCCAAATACATGGCCATGTCCAACACGACAAGGCAGATATCTTGGATCAAATCACTCTTGGGCAAGATTCATTTCTCTATACCGAAAGTTCTGCTTTATTGTGATAATCAGGGAGTGATCTTTCTGGCAACTACATAATCCTGCCCAGGAACAATGATCTAAACACATTGGAATACGCTACTACTACATCTGAGAATGTGTGGAAAAAGGAGATGAGATAGATCTCTTCTATATTCCAACTGGAGAACAGATCGCTGATATCTTTACCAAGAATCTTTCGCTGGTCAAATTCAAAGACATACACAAAGGCCTTCGTATGATTTCCTATTCTTCATAATCTTGAGGAGTATTGAGATTAGATATGATAAGACGCTAAGTCTAGCCCGTTCTACTTCTGCTCTTCTATTACAGCCAGGTCTAGACGTCTTACATAATCATGATGACATTATGAGTCAGGTTCTTATCTCCTTATCTATGACATCATAGATAAGCTATTCCTAGGGAGCCTATAGCAGAACACCCTCTTATCTCTTATCAGAGATAAGAACTACTGTATTTGGATATTACCATACAGAGAGTGAGGCTGCGCCCTCACTCATTCCAGTATATAAGGAGTGGCTTATCCCTCCTAAATATAACGGTTTTACCGCCCTCGCTTCTCTCACTGCTACGCTCGAGCCACCCGTACAGTAAGTCTCTTTTACAGGACTATCTTCCTCTGCAGTACTGCTCGTGGTTACCACAGGCATTACCTCTTATTAGGAGAGTGATAGTCGCCATCTGGCACTTCACTTCCCATTAAGCGAGACGATGGGAGAAGCTCAGGAGAGGAGGGAGCCCCCTCTGTGACCATTGTCTCACTAAGAATGATGACATAGGTCGTCACGAAGAGTGACACCGACTCAAGTGCCACAGGTGACTTCCCGAGTCCGGCGAGGACCAGATGAGGACCCGATCGCCCAACCTCCATGTGCTGTGGACGGTGAGAGGCGTTCGAGGTTCACAGGTGAACTCTCGAGCAAATAGCCTGGGAGTCAAGGAGGGCTCGACTGCCCGAGATTGCTGCGCCCAATTAGTATTGTATAAACAATCTTTAAACTCAACTTTTCTGTACACTAGCCGACCGAACTTGACCCGCTCCTGACACACTCTGACCTGACACACTCTGACAATGAGTCAGAGCATGTCAGAGTGTGTCAGAGACCAGTTTGAGTGACCCAATATTCCGATGCGCTGATCCATGCCAATGTCATGTGGCCTTCCCGGTATTGTCACTATCGACCTTGCAATCAAGATGGTTCCCCGTCAGTTCATTAATGCATTGCTCCAGTGCGTAAACAGGATTGCTAGTCTCCTAGGAATAAAAATAAGCCTACTAAAACAGGCAAGCTGGTCGTGAGCATCATAACAGGTCGTCAGCAGTCATGAAAATCTAGATCGCCGGAGCATCTCATCAATAGTTCGAAGATAGAAAGTAAAAGCAGCTTTGATAGAAAGAGAATCAAACAGTAACAGTACCAAAACCCGTCATGAGCTTGAGCTATCTGGGTTGGGTGACCGGAGAGTCAGAGTTTCGCTCTGCCCGCGTGGTCTGCCATTCGTATCCATTGGAGGTCTTGAAGATCGCTTTGACCTCAACGACGAGTCATCCTGGGAGCGAGAGAAGAAATCGTCTTCGCCTTCATATGGGGACGTCCCCGAGTTTATCTGCGCAATGCCGCGAAACCAACATGAACATCGGTGGATGGACTGAAGACAAGCAAAAACGCGCAGAGAATGGTAACGTCAGACTCACCCATTGCTTGAGAACATCCGCCACCCGAGAAGCTTCCTCAGCGTTAAAAATCATATCCGTCCCTTTTTCGGCATGCAACTTCATCAACTCGCTCAACGATCGCCCCTCCTTGCCCCCACCACGACTTCGTCCAGGTGTATCCTCTACACCATCACTAGGGAATACCACCGAGTTCCGGGGCGTTAAGTTCGTCCGCCCATTCACGCGCGAGGGGTTGATCTCGCCCTCCGAGCGATCCCAGTCCTCAGAGCCGAGCGAAAGAGAGGATAATGTAAAGTTTTCCTTGAAAGACATGGCAGTCGTAGTGGTGGTGGTGAGTGGTGTGGACGGCGCGGAGGATGGGGACGAGCCAAGCAGGAGTGGGAGAGGTCAAGTCAAGGAAGAGTTTGATCTCGACCCTGAGATTGAGCGCTTGTTCGACGGGCTTACAACAGCCAATGAAGGACCAAGACCGTCGGAACCCCGATTGGTGGGCAACTTGTCCTGCAAATTTGACGCCTTCAACAAGAGGCTGGTGGTAGTAGACAAGCCCTAGGGTAGGAATTGCCCTCATACCATTCTGAGTGTCCGATGTTTACTTCCACCCCGATCAACACCGGATCAATCTTGATCAACGGTTCCATTTAAGGCCACCGACACTGGCAGAAGTTCAGTCGTTTCTTTCGGAAGGGTTTTAGAGATGCACAATCCGTGCAACTCCCAGCATAACAAAATATGACAGTGCGTTGATAGCCCCATCGTGAATACAGTAGTCCACGGACCGTACCACTTTGTCACCACACGAATTCGAGCATTGGGAACAAACAAGTGGAACCAGTTCAACCAATCAGTGTATATTAAGCAAGAAGAATCAAGATCCCCGCATCCGGTCCGATGTGTGGGTAAATGGTATCATACAGAGAGCACTTCCGGGAGAAAGCTTAGATATCACAGGATGTAGGCCATCGCTCCAAGTAGGGTAGTAAGCACGAGTCCAAGATGGATTTTGCTTCCATCAAGCGCGCCACTGGATCCAGAGCTCGTACCAGTCGAGCTACTGCCCGAAGCAGTCTGAGTGCCAGAAGCAGATGCGCTGCTGGTGGATGGTGGTGCTGCAGAAGCGAGGGGTTTCACAATCGACCAAGAAGCTGCCGCGTTCACGGAGGTGTTACCCTCCTGGTAGGGGAGGAAAGAGACAGTGCCGTTGCTAGAGAGTTGAACGAGGGAGTTGGTGCTGGCAAAGTAAGTAGCCTTGGAATCTTTGACCGTTGGGCCGGTGAGCTGTTGGGTAGTGTTGGTCTGGCGAGCGTGCTCGTTGAGTAACAAAGCACCACATCACGCGATAGACAGCCTACCTCGACGTTGATAACGTAGACTGCAGAGGAGTCTTGAGGGATGAAGGCAAACTCCTGTTGGACCTGGAGCAAAATACTAATCAAGACAACGCGCACACAGAATTCAACACATACATCGCTGGCCTGGAAGAACGACGTCGCCTGACCGTACGTAGCAGGGAATGCACTACCGTCCGGAAGGGGATATGCTTGGGATTGAGGCTGGAAGTACGAGTCTATTATACAACCCAAGGATGAGTCGGAATGCCACAATAGAAACCACAACACGTACAGTGAATGACGAATATGTCCGCAGATCCGGCAGGGACGCCAGGGACATCAAGGAAGTGGATGTGGTTTTGAGCCAGGGCCATCACGGGCTGATAGCTGGATGGGTATGGGGACTGTTCAGCGTTGACCCATGCGAGTGGTGTGCTATTGGCCGCCTTGAGTAAACCCATATCCAGCGAGAATAGGTTTCCGTTGGAGAGCGCATCTGACATCGCCTTCTGTCAGTTTCGAAGGCGAATAGGGTGTGGAGGAAAGGCAATTACAAAACACGTTGGTGTCGTGGTCCAGGATGGCGCCGAAAGAGGTGGTATCGAAGGACCCAAGTGTGACAGCTTGGGTGGACCACGATTTAGCAGTAGCATCGTAAATGTAGAGGGACGATGGGTTTTTGGAATCGCCATTGAGAACGTAGATGGCGTTGGTGTACTGGGAGGGGTACTCAGCAGGGGGAAAAGATTGGGGATAACCAACATGGCGCACACACCTGCGAGAGGTAGCATGTGGTGTTAGTAGCATCGAAAGCCCTGGAAATGAGTCAACCCTCGTGTATGATGAGCATCACGCGTCCCTACGGCCGGCCAGAGGTAGTAATGTCTGTGGCTTGTCCACCTGCAGAGAACAAGTCAGAGGGACGGATTAGGTGTGTTGACGGACATGCTTACTTCCGGACCAAGTGTCTTGGGTACCAGCGAACCAGTCTTTGCCATCCAGGCCGAATGCCAGCAAGTTCCAGTTGGTGTCGAAAGCGACACAGGGTGACGCTTTCACGGCTGCCGAAGCAGAAAAGAGTAAAAGAGAGGCTACGGTGGGCACGAACATTATTAGTTTTCAGAAGGGGTCACAAGGGAGAGGATGCGAGTTGGCAGGACCCCAAGTTGTTGTCAGCCCACACTTGATCCTATTTACGTAATCTCCGCTTTCACAAACAATCTCCCTCACAAACACTCGTTTAGATTCCATGATCTGATCCATCCACATATAATTTTAATTTTATTCGACCAAGTATACAAAGAACGCCATGGAAATATTCTACCCTATGACACCTCGAGATCTCTCGGCGAATATATACATCACACCGCAAAGCGTTTCTGCGGAATTCCCGACCACCATCAGTCCAACCAACTCGACGAAGAAAACGACATCACATACTCGGAAGTAAGGCCCCTTCCGCTGTACCAACGGTACAGCGATCAAGAATAGAGCAATGGTGACCCTGCATCATACGCATTGGCGGAAGGACAAGGGATTCAAACACGAGAGGTACGCACGCAGCCTCGACGCCCATGACCACCAACCCACCCGATTTCGTCGCCCACGGTACTTGAAAGTATGCCACGCTGAATCCTGCACTCATGCGCTCAATCGTTCCTCAGGGGCCCGAGACAAAGATGTGCTCACCACCCAGGGTCCGCGCGAGGTTTATCAACGCACTAATTTCTCCCTGGGCGAACGAGAAGCGTCAGTAATCCACTCGACGCCCCGGTTATGAGCGGAAAACACCCACCTGGCGCTTGGGGAAACAATCATTGCAGTACGCATCTTCCGACACATCAATAGCCAGGTAGAACCAATGAGTTTCGGACACCTACAGATCGCAACAGTGTTGATCATCACCGCCACCTCGGCAATTCCCCAACCTAGCACCACAGCTGCCATGTTCAAATATTGGATTCCCGCTCCGAGTACCAAAAAGCCACACAAGTACAGTGGCATTGCGAAGTAGCACACCCTAGCGTCCTATCGTCATCATCATAGCTTCGGAGTGCCTGATTATGTGTACGCACCACAACCGGCTCTCAGCCTCGAAGAAGCCCCGGTTCCGCCGAATGTTGGTTTTCATGATCCAATCGTTTGCAAACCTACCAATCACTTCGCCAATTACGACCGCAACCTGGGGTCAAGTGTCAGCTCAACAACCTACAATGGTGTGGAGTCTGGTGCCCACCATCGGAGTGGCATAGGCGCCAGCGACGATATATTCGTTGTACCCGAACCCAACTGGCGCTGGCGTGCCAAGGAACACAACGTTGGTCACCTGCAGACATCAAAATTCGCACATCACCATGCGACACCCGACCACTCACATTTAGTCCAACGCTGAAGCCAAAGACGGCTGCCTAAGCACGAAAACATGTTCAGCAATTCGAAACACTGGCTCACATCCCGCCCACCTCGAACACGATCACGAAGATAAACTGGGGTCGCCAGACCACTTCCAAGCAGGCCACGGAGACCTCCCACCACGACGCCCTGTACTTCGCAAGCTTGTACCCGGTCACGCCAATCAGCGTCTCGAGGCGATACCCCAGGCCCGACGATCTGGGAAGTACAGGTCGATTTTTCCCTCTGTCGTACATTCTATTGCATGGTGAGTGCCTTGTGTTCGCAAATTAACGACGCCTTACGTCTCTTCCAAGAAAAATATAATGAGTGTGAGGACGATAGCGCTGTAGATACACCCTATGCCATAACTCCATCTCCAGCTACACACCGTTTAGCTCGCGCTCGTTCGCACACATGATCAAAGAACCTACTTTGCCCGAGCGACGAGGAAACCGAATACGAAGGGTGAAATGAACGGTGAACTACAGCGCAACGACTGAGAACGCCAGGAATCATCACAAGAGCGAGGGACAAGAACCCACATGATAAATCCTGATGTCCACACGTTGAGTTTCCGCGCCTGAAGGTGAAACGGATAGATGTCGGTGACCACAAATAGACCCTGTTTAAATCAACGTCGCTCCGTCACAAGCCAATTCTAACATGGAACGGTGGATTGAGGAACATACAGTGACCTGGGGACACGTCCTTGAAAGGCCATCAGCACACAATTCGACAAACGGACAAAGACAGCGTACCCGAAAAACGCAGTGAGACAGCGCATTGCTAATTCGAGCGTTCATCCTACCATGCCATCCAGAATAGAACGAGACGACGCGTACCAGCAAAAGTCGTCAAATTCGGAGCAAACGTCGCGCCGATCAAAAACACCAGGGCCAACAGCTGCGACCAGAACAATACCGGAAGTCGTCCGAAACGTCTCATCAACATCACGTAGAAGATACCTCCCCAACCTTGGAGAGTCCGAGCAAGCGTCAGAACACACTGCATGCATGCAAGATTAGCAATTACCGAGGAGGAATATACTCCAGCTGTGTCCCGCAGTCAGCGATCGTTTCCTTTGCTCTCCGCGCGCTGAATAAAATAGGGTGCTTACTTTGATGTCACATTATTGATGACCCCGGTCGTTGTATCATACTGCTCCGCCAGCTGGAAGATGGCCGCAATACCTATTCCATACACCCACAGAAACCAGTACGTCAACACGGCTGTACTATGAAAGGACGCCCAAGAAAGGACGCCCAAGGGAACCGCTACCCACCGATTGCCGAGTCAAAGTCGGGAACGAAAGCAGCCATTGTGATGATGAGCAGATGCAACGCTTTGCGCCGATTACTCCACTACACCATGATTCGTGAGTCTCCGGGATCTAGACCAACACGCCAATACACACGCACGTTCTGAGGGTCGTTTGGATCGTCATACGGCTGTGGCCAAAGCACCATGGAGCCATCCTCAGAGAGCTTGAGCCGTGCAGCCACCACCTCACCGAATTCCACCTTGGCCTGTCTGTTTCACCAGACAAGACTCTTCACAAGCACATTCACGGGACACATCGGAATACGTACTGTGGATCGACG
Source organism: Boletus patriciae (assembly GCA_038093075.1). Classification (NCBI taxonomy): domain Eukaryota; kingdom Fungi; phylum Basidiomycota; class Agaricomycetes; order Boletales; family Boletaceae; genus Boletus; species Boletus patriciae. Next base: position 11,009 of record JBBPRK010000594.1, on the reverse strand, counting down.
ACGAGTCGCCCTGCAGCCTCTTCGTAATACGCCACCAGATCGACATCTTCGCTGTAAACCTCAGATGTGGATATTTCTCGCTTCAACGAGTGCTCGTCTGTCTTCGTCGACGTTACTTTGCCATCGCCTCGATCGTTGGCCGCCATCATACCGCAGCAGGAAGGTGAAAGAGAGAATAACCGCGTATATATAACTCAAAAGTTCCACGCTTATGTACGAGTTGATGACCCCCTCAACTCCCGCCGCCTATCACGAGCACCAGGACGAGAAAAGGGACGCACCTTGAAACTTCATCAAGTAGCCGACTGATCCCTCGACATTCCCACACCGACAATATCCCCATACGTGCTCGTGTTCCCCAGGGTCCGCAGACGTGAATGGGATCAACGACCTATGCACGAGTTGACGAGGGAACGAACATCCCCTCCCAACATGCCATCTGTCGATGGTGTTCGTATTCTGTCAGAGCAGTGACAGGTCATAGCTGCGCTGTGATCTCGGACTCCGTCAAACGGAAACGGCTCGGCGTCGACGTCCCCGTGTCCGACATGTCATGCAGCACACAGTGGCACCGCCGTCGAGACTGGAACGTATGTCGCTCAGCCACTGTCACCTAGTGTCACCACCTTTTCGGCGTTTAGAAAGTTAATCGATGATCTGTCAAATGTGTGGGATGTGACTCCCAAACACACTGATCTACTGATGTGCGGCGGCTAGGTGCTAGTCTGGTCACCGGTGCCCAACAACACAATCAACGACCACTGCGCAATCACTAGTGCGGCTCTACGATGACTGCGGAATCAAAAATTGTTGAACAGTTGCAAAGCCAGCGTGGTTACAGAAAAGAACCACTACGCTGCACACTTGCACCCCCAGTTTCAAACGACCGGTGGTTTTGGTAACCTCGATCAAACTGTCGGCATCTCGGCGTGTCACATGGTTGCGGCATTTATAGGCGTGATCGAACCGATCGAACTCGTCGGGCCACACTAGCTGCCGCTGTGCCAAGCAAGGAAAATATTAACGAGCAAGTGCCGGATTCAGACCTCCTCGCAGATCCTGCATGTGAGATAGTACCTCAGTTGCGGGTTCCATGCCAACATCTCCTGAAGACAAATACTTCGAAGCGCCATGTCCCACACACGAACACGGTCTAGGCTTCGGTTTTCAAGCAAATGTCTAGACTCTCGGGAGCACATCGCGTGGCTCTCAGAGTCTCAGTCTCCGTTGGCTTGACAAAAAAAACACGCAGAACATACGGATGCGTTGTCGACGGTACGCCAATGTCATTGTACTAATTACTTAAATCGTGGCTCGACTTTGAATCGAAACTTGGAACGAGCGCTGTCACTCCACCGTGATCTGCCATGTCATGTACCATTTTATCTTGGAGTGATATTCTGCAACAAAAACGGAGCACAAGCACGAAAACATCATCGCAGCGAACGGGGGAAAAACCGCAAAAAAAATACACATGGATGTATATGAGTGTGTGTGTGGGTGTGTGTGTGTGTGTGAGCCAGACGTTGAGATAGAGCGATGGAGAGTAAAGGAGATTGGATAGGGGAGAGACATGTAAGGGCGAAAGAAAAATAAGAGGTGAATGTCACGGGTATATATACACACGAAACTTGAAAGCTTTTGTCACCGTATGAGTTTGGGTCAATGCGAGTTGAATGTGTTTCTTCCGACCTGGAAAAAAAAACGGCACAAAAAACCTAGGCTGTGGGTCAAAGACGAAAGGCAAGTGGATGGTGCAAAGGCCGTGATCATTGCTTGCGTTCCGGCCCCGGCATCCACGATCCTTCTGCCTCCTCCCCAATCACAAATTCGATCTCGTCATCCTCGTCATCCCCCTCACAGTCCTCGCCATCACAGTCGCCCTCGGTTTCCCCATGTTCACCCTCGATCTCTCCGAGCTCCGCGTATGCATCATCCTCATGATAAGGACCGGGCCTAGGACGTTTGCCTGCACGGTCAACCCCCGTCACCACACTCCTCGGCGCATTCGGTAACACAAACAACTCCCACTGCCTCCCCCCCATTCTCACCCAGTCCCGGCTCACCTCGACCACCGTCGACCGGCTCAGGACCTCCTTGACACTATCTGCATCTGTGTGCAGCTGCTGCACCCGCTTGAACGACGCCAACAGTGAGATCGGGATCCAGCCCTCGTTGTCCATCTGCAACGAGACACGATAAACATCAACGTGAGGCACCAATAGAGGATCACGGGACAGTGGGGATGGGCCAAGACTCACCCTCTGCCGGAGGTAAAGGTCTTGCGCCATATTCTGCGGGCTCAAATAATACTCCAGCTGTCCCAACAAACGATTCTGCATCGCATCTACCGAATAAGTGGCCGATGTGGGCAGTACATGCGGTTGTGAGGCAGGAGGAACAGCCTCATACGATTCAAGGTCTGGCAGTGCGTAGGGACCATACCCATTGACCATGTCGATCGCAGGTGGGAGTACCTCAAATGGCGGAGGAGGTGGGGGCGGCAGCGGCACATATGGGTACGACCCCGGCCGCTGATGATGGAAAAAACCACCCCTCCCGCGGCCACCATGAAAGCGTCCTCCAAATCCTCTCCCTCGCCTAGGGGCAAAGCCGCCCCGCTCGTGCCCTCCATAACCGGAGAATGAACCCCGTCGCGGTCGCACATGCCGCGGCAGATCAATGTGCGCCAGCTGTTCCCAGCTCTCTCTTACTTCCTCGACACCGTTCTCGTGCCGCCAGCCGGGTTGTCGCGCCGTTACCCAGCCCCTATCACGCTGATCCCGGAGCATTTCCCGCTCCCGATGGTTCTCCCGCACGCGCTCCTTTTCGCGCTCACGCATCTCCCAGCGCACGACGTCAGGTGCGTTCCCAGAACCACTGTGGTCGCCGAATCCGTACCCGTAGTCTTTGACCACCCAAACGTCACTTGTAGACGGCGATCCCGTCTCAGACTTGCCCATCGAGCGATCGGCTTGCAATGTGTCATGGGAAGGCGGAACATCGAGTAGATCGGGTGGATCGTCGGCGTTCTCTGCACCGGACTCGCTCTGAGGGTTCGGTGGAGGGACCGATGACAGCGGGGGCGATGATAAAGGTTGCGAGTCATCGAGATCCTCACTGAGAGTCGTGCCAAATTCCCACTTGATTGGTTTCTTGATACCATTGACCTCTCGCAACGGTGGTGGCGTAGTGTTGATGGAAGTAGGCTGGGAGAACGTTCTGGACAGTGACTTGACGGATGACTTGCGACTCGTAATCCGCGACAGTCCGGGCTCATCTGGACTCATCCCAATCGAGAAAGTCGCAAACTGCTCTATGACATGTTCGGCTGTGGTATCTGCACGCTGTTCTTCGTTGGGTGGCGGAGCGTTTGGGTCGTCTTGGGACTCCGCGGGGTTGATAGTGCCAAATACGACGCTTTTGGATGGTCTCGGCTGCGAACCATTCTGGAATCGCGCCAGGTGATTCGAGTCACCTGATTCTGTCGTAATAGTGGGCGATATGGAGCCGAATTCTATTTTATGCGGGACAGCATGATTAAAAGCATTGGCGTGACCAGAAGCGTTGGCATGATTGGGGGCGACGGAAGGCTGATTTTGGAAATGCTTGTGAGAGTATGGAGGAATACCGCCCCAGAAAAACGGGGAATGTCCGTACATATACGAAGGGTAGGGTGGATAATGGGGGTAAGGGGGCGTATGCTGGCCGGAAAGAGGAGGGATGTACAGAGGGGAAGTATGGCCTGGGACATGAGTAGGTGGGAAGTGTGGATGGGGAGCGTGCTGAGGGACAAAGCTGTTTGCATAGCGAGAAGACATATCTTGCAATGGTGGTATGGGTGGGGGACGATAGTAGGAGAGATCTGCAGAGGAAGGGGCGGGGTCGATCTGGAACGAGGTTGATATATGGTTTGGAGGATCAGGCAATGCAGGACTAGAACGTTTATTCGAGGATCTCCGTTGCTGGTGGTCTAATCCGAGATCGGGGAGAAGAGAGTCGTGTTGTGGCAACGTGCGGCCACGGGCCTGCAAACGTGGACTGGAGGCAGAGCTACCGGATCTGCTCTGAGCTCTGGATTGCGAGGTGGAGTGGGAGTGCTGAGAGAAAGAGCCGTGCACGCGGGGCAAGCGCACGGAGCCGGAGGGGGAATAAGCATGCTGCCGAAAAGAAGCGGTGCTATCTATTGGCGGATAATGAGGCGAGGGCTGCGATAGGATAAACAAGGACAAATACGTACTCTGCCGGGATGGCGCAGCGGAGAGGAAGGGGGAGTCATAGCCCGCAGAGGAGGCGTTGCTATGTGGGCCGGTGCCTGGGAGGGGCCATGCGCTGGGGTCGGTGGCGGGGAGCGGGTTGGGACTGGAGGAGGACTGGCGGGAGAGATGGGCCGGGACGCGAACGACGAAGGGATCGTGCTCGTCCTGCTGGTCGAGGATGGCGAGCTGGACGGTGAGGTCAGATCGAGGCTGGATCGCGTCATCAAGCGGGAGCTGGGGCGAGGAGACCGCGCGCTGGCGGGGCACCTGGGCTGGCTGGGGAGCGCCGTGCGCCTGCTGCCCTTTGGTGCGCTCCGCCCAGACGTTGACCTGTGGGGGTTTTAAGGAGGACGAGGGGTGCGTGGAGGGAGCATGGCTGGTCGGTTGCTGGTGGGTTTGTTGTGGCGTCCGGGAGGTGGTGGCCGCGCCCGCCTTCTTTGCACGCTCAGCGTAGGACTCGTTTGGGTTGCGAGCAGACGAGACCATTCGGAAACAGCGTCAGTCAATGTCGCACTCCGCGTCACCCTCCTCCACTCCGTGTATTAGCTAATCACCACTTTCGTAGATCGGTCCCGATCCATCACCTCCCACGCCCTATGCTATACGTCATCGCGCTCTGCACAGGCCCAGTCCGTTCCCAACCGTATTGTTCTCATATTCCCAAGATTCCACGCCCATTCATAAACGAAATGATGGACCGCACACTGATGAACGCTAGCTTCCACTGGATTGCACACATGATTCTATCAACGCTGATGGGCACGTTGAGGCCCGTAGCTACAACTCACGACCAACCATCCCGACTCCCCAGAATGGTCCCAATCCGGACGTGATGCCTCACAAAGAGCATGCAAGACTCTTCAATACATACATCCAAACCCTATAGGACGTTGAAGGTCCCGTTCCTCATATCAGCGAGGGCACGTTGAGGCCATTATGCAATATCGCATGCGTTTAGTACCTTCACCCAGATTAGCCATTTACTAACAAGTCGATCACCATCGTCTTACCTGTAGTGTGAGGCCTTGTATGGGCCCTGAACAGGGATGTCAAGGTACTTGGATTGCTCGGTTGTGAGCGTGGTCAACTTCACATTCAGTTGTTCAAGGTGGGCACGGGCAACCTCTTCGTCGAGTTCCTTTGGCAGTATGTGCACGCCAACAGCAAACTTGCCAGGGTTCGTCCACAAAGCAATCTGAGCCAAGACCTGGTTGGCGAACGAGCAAGACATCACAAACGAAGGATGCCCAGTAGCACAACTATCAATATCCTGTTAGCAATGCAATGCTTTCCGACCCTAACAGTGACCTACCCCAAGTTAACAAGACGACCTTCAGCGAGTAGGATGACATGGCGCCCCGAAGGCGTCGTGTAGCGATCGACCTGAGGCTTGATGTTCACAGCATCCTTTGCATTTGCCTTGAGCCATGCAACATCGATTTCAATGTCAAAGTGGCCAATGCTATGACAATATTAGCCATCTTGCCGACACCGGCAGCATGAAAGCACGAACTTGCTGACGATAGCATCCTCGGGCATGGCCAAGAAGTGCTCCGCAGTAATGATGTCACGGTTACCGGTGGTAGTCACAAAAAGGTTGGCACGAGGAGCAGCGTCCTCCATGGTGGTGACTTCATAACCAGCCATGGCAGCCTGCAGAGCATTGATGGGGTCGATTTCCGTGATCAATACACGAGCACCGTAAGAGCGAAGCGATTCGGCACACTGCAACGACAATCGGGATCAATAACACCCAACCAACAGCGGGAAGACGTACACCCTTGCCAACATCACCAAAACCCGCAACGACAGCCACTTTGCCAGCAAGCATGACATCTGTGGCACGCTTGATTCCGTCGACGAGAGATTCGCGACATCCATAGTAGTTGTCAAACTTGGACTTCGTGACGGAGTCATTGACATTGATGGCAGGGACCTTGAGCTTGCCCTCACGGAAAGCTTTGTAGAGATGATGGACACCGGTGGTAGTCTCTTCAGAGAGACCTCGGACATCTGAATAGCTTATCAGATCTACTGATCGCCCCCGATTGCAAAGAATGCTTACCCTTTAGGTACTGGGGGTACTTCTCGTGAACAAGGGTGGTGAGATCACCACCATCGTCCAAGATCATGTTCAGGCTCTTGCCACCGGGGAAAGCAGCCAGAGTCTGTTCAATGCACCAGGTATACTCCTCCTCCGTCTCACCTTTCCAGGCAAAGACGGGGACACCTGTGGCAGCGATGCTACAGATACCCGGTTATATGCTATAAGGAGGACGGTGTAGTTGATACTCACCCAGCAGCGGCATGATCCTGGGTGGAGAAAATGTTCTAAATAAAATATCAACAGGGAACATCCACAATACGCCCGGGGAACCCACGCAAGACGACCAGGTGACCTCGGCACCCAGAGCAGTGAGAGTCTCAATCAAGACCGCTGTTTGGATCGTCCTGAAATACGGGCGATCAGAAATCAAGACTAGTTCCGGGGGGTTTTGGTCATACATGTGAAGGCAACCTGCGATGCGGGCACCAGTCAACGGCTTGGAGGCGCCATACTACATACGGTGATGAGCGACGTTGAACGCACACAACGCTCGCGATGAGTTACCTTGGCTCGCATATACATGAGTCCTGGCATTTCATGCTGCAGACCATGTAAACAACTGTTATCGCACGGCGGGAATTATGTCTACCTCTGCGATCTGGATTTCCTTGCGACCAAAGGCAGCAAGAGAGATGTCTGAGAATCGCGTGTTAGATATCAAGCCGCTCGTCGCGGATGGAGTCCACTGCATACCTGCGACTTTGTAAACCATGTTTCGCGTGTTCTTGGGGGTGATGGTGAGGGAAGAGAAACAACGAGCTGGGGCTCTAGCCGATTTCGCCGCCGCTTTTTATTTTTCGCCCCACGTGTCTTTCGTGGGAATGTCACCCAATCTCAGGTAAGTTCAACGACTTGCGACGATACCGAACACTGTAACGCACCGTTACTGGCCAAAGGATATCCAGGTCGGCCCTCACTCATGTCCCAAAAATCTCAAGACCATTCCTCGGAACCACACCACAAATGCCAGTTACTCGAGATAGGTACGTACCCTTTCAAAGCCGCAGAATGTCACACAGGACCCACCTTTGAAACGGGGCATCGCCCAGTCCAATATTCATGCGAGCCTGAGAAGGTCTCGAGTGGAGAAATTCGTACCCATTGCTTTCCGTTCTCGCGTATCTTTCGAATGTCGGTTGGCTTTTGTCCCCTCGATTCAAAAGCTAAAGACCAATGGCACTAGATGTCCCCAACGACCTGCTGTAGAAATCACTAAATACATCACCATAGATGCACAGACAGGTGAAATTGAGATACCAGATGGACAAAGGTTCGTCCTCCGTCCTTTCGCGAACGACTGGTCGCAGGATTACTACCCGTGGAACAGCTCGCTCCCCAAGGGAAAGCCTTGGCGAGATGTCCGTTTGTATAGCAAGTCACTGGCAGAGCAATGAAAACAAATATTTGCGGGATATACGTGTCTCCATTTCTCCGCGGTCTTCGAGAAGTGTGGTCACGCAAGGCCTTGTTTTGATTGGTTACGAATGTTTCACTGATACACGACGTCCTCGAGGCACTCACTCTCCACCCCGGAGTTCCTGTTTCTGTTGTCTATCTATAGATTTGAACCTTTCTAGGTGCGGACCGATTAGATCTTGCGAGGATGATTCGTTCGGGGTCGACCGTGATCCCATATGGTAGCTAGGGGATAAAACGTGGCCGCAATTTCGGTGGTCAGGTGGGCTTAATAGGTGCGGAATTTGCCACGGACTCACGGAGACTGTCTGGCGATAATTATTATGTACGTAACAGGCGTAGTGTTAAATTTCACCAACGTCACATCTCCACGAACGCCGTTTGATCAGCCCGGATCGCGGCGCTCGCCTTCCGCGATTCACGGGAGTGGTCACGGCCGTATGTAACGTTTCTGATCCCCAAACGGCCATGTGACGTGTACGATCTTATGACGCCTCGTGTCTCGGCTAGCGCGGGCTGTGCGCAAGTCATCGCTGGGTTGATGGGATGCACAACAAGGTGATGGGCCTAGCAATGGTACCCCGTACAAATTGTCGCCAAGATGCATCCCCGACCTGAAGAAATGGCAGAATTTCGCCCCATGCATTCCCCTTATACTCTTCCCGGCGCTTATGTCTCAAGCATGAGTGCCACATCCAGTCTATCTGGCGCTGTCGGTGAACTGGACTTTCCACCCCAGCTGCGGAATCCTACGCCACATCATTCCTACCATCCATATCGCGCGTCGCCAATCCATCAGCGGCAGACGTCGGGGCAGTCCGATCTCGCATTCCCCCATCATCTCGTCCAAGGTCCTAGCCCTCGGCCTTACGTGAATCATTCTTCCCCCCCTCGTGATTCTATGGAGGAAGAGATCAAGATCCTTCGAAAGAAGGTGCGAGAGCTCGAGCTCGTCAATGACCACAGCCGACTCCGCATCAAAGAACTCGAAAGCGAACTCGCTCACGGAAGTCCCACCGAATCCACAATGAGCCACTCTAGACACTCTCCCCTCGCCACCCTTCCCTCCCAAAATACGCCAACTCCATCGTCCATTCACATGTCATGGAAGGCGCGCACTGACGCTCGTATACGGCTCTTTTGCTCTCTGAACCGCGCAGGGAATGCTCTCTGTTCGTGGCATGACTCCCGACGTGAACGCCGAGCATACCCTCCTCGTATGGCCCCGCCAGGCTGTCTTAACTGCGGCTGCACTTACGAAGAAGCCCTCTTCGAAGAGAGTCTGTCCCGTCATGGAGTGGGCAGCTATCATCCTGGGGAAACCGTCCGCATGGATCCCGCGTTGCGGAACCCCCTCCTACGTCTATTGCAACAACGCTACGGCTACCGGGATGGAGACTTTGAGAGGGATTCCGCTACAGGCGAATGGCTCGAGGGAGAAGGCCACATGCTCTGGGAGCAAAAATTGGCTGCCGGCGCTCTCAGCGTTCGCAAAGCCCGCAACGAAGACCGTCGCTCAGCCTGAATGATGTTTTTTTCCCCCTTACTTCGGACCATCCCTTACGCTCTGATACAGCTGTATTGCACGACCCAGAACGATTTACGTATCCCCCATGGACATCTACTTTTAATGATCAATCCCTTTCTTCCCTTCCCAGTGTATTACCTCTAGCATTCCCTATCCCACCTCGTAATTCAGTACCATTACATCAGAGCTCGGTATCATTAGACAAGGGGTATACATTTAATCCCATACACATATGACAACCATGCGCGTGCCGCGCTACGGCAATTGATCCGGCCATTGGGTCTCCGCAGTGTTTCGTGGAAACGAATTTGACGCGCGTTTCCATGTCCATGCCCGTAGGTTGGAACGAGATATCGACCGGTTTCCCCGATGCCAAAGTTAATCCGTCTAAACGCTGGCGCCACGTTGGCTGGGTTTGAACTCGGGGGTCCCCTCAGACACCCATACATACCTGCCCTGTTTCAAAAAATCGCAACCAAAGAAAACGGACCACGCGACGTGCCGTGGACGGTGGAAGTCGGAAATGCATGGCCCAAATGGAGATCTGGGCCACATCCGCGAAAGTTTCACTCCAGCGGCGGTGCTGATCCCCCTTGGTCGCATGGGAGTGTGACCACAGCTGGCCCGGTTCCTAGACTGCGTTTGGTCGTCATCTCGTTCGAGCGCGGGAGTAATCAGCACGTGGAACATGCTTGGTAGAACTGTCGTCCGTGAAACATAAGCCTTGGGTGAAACAACTGGACAAGATGGCACCGTTGGTGGGGAGGGACAGGGGTAATTCTCTCGGCCATGTGCGATCCCTTGGGGTCCAAACGCCATGGATCGTTGGAAAGACATAGCCTACGAAGTACCACATCCATGACAAACGAAATTCAACGCTAAGGGACTTCGTTTGTCAAAGCGAGCTATGCTCTGCCTCGTCATTTTCCGGGGGTGACGGTAAGATCGATTACAAACTAGGAGCCTTGGTGACTTGAGGGCTCCAGCACAAGATGAGAGCCGGGAGTGGACAGGCATCTCATTTACGAAAACATCTCTCTTGATCCGGGCCAGGTCTGTCAAGAGATATGATCAAATCAAGTGAATTTGTGGGCGAGGGACATACACATCCACGCCGCTCATTTCGAACAACTGGCGGGTGTGCGTGCACACTTCCTCCGAGCTTTCAGAAATGGCGCAGAAAAAAGATGGCCCGAGACTACTAGGTCCCATTCAGCAAGGATCTCGCATCGCCAGTTGTACTAGAAGCGTCTTTCGCTACGAACTTTGCGGAATGGCATGGCGTCGTGGACGTCTATGTCACCCGGGCGCCGCTGAGTCAGTCACTTCAGCCAAGGAAAAAAAATCTTCGTACTACTGTACGATCGGCCGCGATAGTGCATATGGACGGGACTACCAGAAACCGTGCATTGGGAGGGATGAGATACGCATTATCAGTGCACTATGACCAACCGTACTTGCCCATTGGTCCGTTGGGCGGGACTTCGGTACCGAAGTTTTCAATTGTCCACATCTGCCGAGACTTACGAGCGCCCATATCAGATAGCTGGATGTAAGATCTGAAAACGTTCAACTCGGGGGGCCCGCTGATACGATTATGGATCGGCCATCCACGAATTCGGCACTTGAAACGACCCACAGTTTTTTTTCACCGCTTCTTACCTTCTGTCCCCGATATCAGAAACCTCACCGGAAATGG
>JBBPRK010000593.1:0-20292 GCA_038093075.1 Boletus patriciae | reverse complement strand
ATTCATTGAATCCCATCAGTCCCCTCCCGCAGTCTCTCCACCCCCCGATATTCCCCCCACATTGCCCCCCGACACGTGCCCTACATTGTCATCCACGACGTTCTCATCCACCAACCCTCCTGCTGCCTCTTCCCCTCCACCACTTCGCCACTTGTCCCGCGTCTCTCGCCCCACGGAGAAGTGTGCTGCTGCCATAGGTGAACCACACATCCCCACATTCCAACGTGCTTTGCTCGCTGCCATGGCTGCTGTGAGGCTCAGCCCCCAGACTACCCCATTTAGACTCGCTCATCTCGTTATCCTGTCACTCACTTAACCTCACATGTACTAGGCTTGCCCTTAGAGATCCAGTGTCTATGCCACTTGGATCTTCAGGTACTGCCCCCATTCATTCCTCTGGATCTTGTACCTTGCCATCACTTGGACTAGTACTTTCTCCAAGCACAATTCTTTTGGTCTTCAGACACTGCCTTTCTATTGTACTATATAAACCCGGACTTTGTAGCACTAGTTCCTCAGTTTGAATATCTCGTTGTGTTCTTGTCTCGTCCCCTCGTCATCACGTCACTGTCTTTATACCCATGCCCTCTAAATTCCACCTGTCCTCTCGACTCCTTCACTTGACCTTCCTGTCTGTTCCCCCTAAGTCAACCTCAGACTTATAGCTCCGAAATAGAACTATACTTGTTGTTGTCCCTGGTCATAGACCACCGCTCTTTAGTCGCTCTGAGTCTACCCAACTTGTTCCTGAGCACGTTGAGTACCGACCTTCCCTATTATCCCTGAACCCTTGGAGTTCCCTCGAATTGACTCAGTGTCACCTCATTGGCACATCAGCCCTTCATTCCCCTCTGATAGGTTCCAAACAACTACGTAAATTCGGGACAACTAAGACTTGAAACTTGGGCACAGCACACAAGCTGAAGCCAAAGTCCCACTGTGACAAAGCCCCGCTCTCGGAGTTCCAGAAGCCAGCAACTTCTCCTCTCGCTCTCTCCCTTTCCCCCTTCAGGGATTTCCTTCCCGCTCCCCGCATTAGGCTGAGTAGTAGTAGGAGGAAAATCACATATCTGACAGTCTTGTCCCTTGTTCCTCCATTCCCCCGGACTGTCACATCATGTTACGATCGCTTCTTTTCCCTCAATGAACTCTTTCCTCGTTTACCTTTTCTTTTGTCCTTGTCAATTCCTCATTATCTCCTCGAACTTCTACCTCCACCATTGGTTCTCTCACGCCAATTACGTAGTTCCTTTTACTCATCGTTTCCATCATATTCTCCCTCATTCTACAATGACACGTCCCTTCAATTAGGGCAGGCGTTACTTGGTCCGTGCACGATATTCCTTTCTCATATAAACCATCGTACTGCCTGTACTTTCCCTCTAACTTTGACCTACTCGATACTACCTCAAATATACCAAGGTCATTAAAACCCTTGCCTCGGAACTCTCTTAGTCTCTGTCATACTATTGAGTCGACACTTCCATGGTATCCTTGAAACCCTGACGTCCGTCTTGACGTTTGAACCCCTAAAGGAAGACCCTTAGGGTGAACTCTTGTTCAATCAAGTTATGCTTGTCTCTACCTGGACCAAGCATAACACATCATGTGCAGCCATCCTATCTTCAAACTCAAGCGCGACGAGCACGGGAACCCCTCCTGCTTCAAAGCAAGGTATGTCTGTCATGGGTGTTCCACTGTCTATGGACAGGACTACACCAAGACCACCTCCCCCACTGCACGTATGGAGTCCTTCCATGTTCTTGCCCACATCGGCACTGTGCTTGACTGGGAGATTGAGCAATTAGATATCAAAACTGCCTTCCTCAATGGCGTTCTCGAGCCAGAAGAGATCTGCTACATGGAGCAGCCTGAGGGGTTCATTGAACTCGGCTACAAGGACCATGTCTGGGAACTTCAGCGCAGTCTTTATGGCATGAAGCAGGGCGGTCACGTCTGGAACAAGACCCTCCATAACCAGCTCGTGGCTTGAAGCTTCACATGCCTGGATTGCGAGTACTGCATATACTATCACTGTGACGCCACTGGTATTGTTGTCCTCGCCATTCACATTGACAATTTCTTCATGTTAGGTGACTCCAAGTCTGCGTTGTCCTAATTCAAGACCCAGCTGCAGACTCATTGGCAAATCTCCGACAGCGGGCCCACTCACTTTCATATCGGAATCACAATTGAATGTGACCATGCTGCACGCACTATCGCCCTCTCTCAGATGGCTCTCATTGACCACATAGTCTCCCAATTCGGTCTTGTTGATGCCCATCCCATAGCCACACCTCTCGAACCTAAATATTACTTATCTAAAGCTACCTCCCCATCGAGCGACAATGACTGCGCTGCAATGTCTAAGACCCCGTATTGTGAGCTTGTTGGCTCTCTTATGTACCTTGCCATTGGTACCCATCCTGACATCATTTTCATGGTCAACCAGCTTTGTCACTTCCTTGACTGCTACAGCAAGGTCCACTGGGAAGCAGCCAAGTGTGTTGTACGGTATCTAAAGGGTACTCATACTCTATGTCTTGTCCTTGGTGGTGAACACGTCATTTGTCTCCTCAGGTACACCGATAGCAACTACGCATCATGTCCCGATACCTGTTGCTCCACTGCCGGTTACTGCTTCTTGTTAGGGTCTGGTGTCATCTCTTGGGCCTCTTGCTGCCAATCACTTGTCACCCTCTCCACCTGTGAATATGTTGCCACATGTGAAACCTCCCAGGAACTCATCTGGCTGTGTCAGCTCCTCGCTGGCCTTCATCACCGTCAGGCCACTGCCTCTCCCCTCATGTGTGACAACAATGGTGCCATCGTACTCTCCAGCGACCCTGTGTTTCACTCCAAACTTAAGCACACTCAAATTAAATACAAGTTCCTATATGAATGTGTCAACAATGGTCAGGTATACCTCCCCCGTGTCCTGTCTCAGGACAACATCACCAATGCATTTACCAAGGCGCTCACCCCCATGTATTCACCCATCATCGTGCGGCTATGGGTCTCCAGGACTCCATATGAGGAGGAGCCACAGTGCAGGAGGAGTAACATCCACTCACCATATTTCTGTTTGTTCTATTTTATTTTCTTCTCACTGCTCTCAATTCATTTCCATTCGGTACACACATCGAGGAGGAGTGTTGGAGCATGCAATGCATGACTCTTACTCGTATTCCAAACTTTATTATGTTTGGTATTTATCCCTCATGTTCACCTTCTGCTTTCCCTCACTTGTTCCTGTCAGACGGCTGAGGGTAAGCATGATATCTTGTTTCATATTCATGTCACCGTACTCATTCATGTTCCAGTTGATCCTGTCTAGGTACATAATAATATACTTGTTCCTGTCGGATGGCTGAGGTTGATCCTGTCTAGTTTTAACATTATTCAGAATTTCTATTCCTGATACCAGATTCTAGAGCCATCATGGTCCTTTTTATGCTATTTATATTACAAAGGCCTGGACCCTTCAAGTTATCTATGATGTCACTATGACATCATGAGTCCAGACTCTTATCTCTTATCTATAACATCATTCTGACATCATAAATAAAGACAGATATAGATACATGTTATTGGCCAATAGCCTTTATTCCTCTTATTGCTTCTCAGGGCTGTGTATCTCTTTATATCTTATTGTGCATACATGTACAAACAGTACAGAGCAGTATATAAGACTGGCCCTACAGCCAGTCTCAATAACAAACTATCTTGTTCTCATTCCCTTATCATTACAGCTCTGAGATCACTTCCACTACTCTCAAGCTACTCTTTATCATAACCAAGAATACCTGCTCCTAGTAAGTCTCCTACTAGGAAACTCTATCCCTTCTTGTCCCTGTGCAACAAGGTCCTCTGCAATCTCATTAGGTTATGAGCCCTGCCTATACTCCCAGTCCATCTTATTGAATTCTTGATGCCTCCGAGTTGGCATGTGGGTTCTTGGTTACTATACTTCTTGATTCAAGTCAACTACTTGTTTGTATTTGTGTTCGACCTAGCCCTGGGTAATCCAGCAGTTAGAGACAAAGACTTGATCTGCATCTCATGCCTTTTAGGTGAGATGACCTTTCATTTTGACGAAGGAGAGAATTATGGCACTTTAACCATGACTTTATCTGGTGGAGCCTTTACTTACTACTTGACTGTGGTTCTTAGAACCACACCTCTTGAATCCTGAGGGAGACACTCACCAAGTCAAGAAGTTCATATCTCACAGGTTAGTAGACCAGGGATTTCTCAGATCCCTCCGACTCCTGCCCATCCTCCTTCTGATCTACGAACTGTACCATCCAGTGTTCCTTTCCACATTCCCTGCCCTTGCTGCCAATTGTTGAAACTTGGTGATGTGTGGCTACGTCGAGGACAGATTAGGTAATCATACCAGTCCTTTTGTGTGGAGTTTCTTTTTTTTGCACCTCAGTCTAGTGTTCCACACTTGAGACTGAGGTGAGATATTTTACAGTTACACATTTCTTTTAGTTGCTAAAAGCTTTCTAGTATACTTTGTAACTCATTTAGGTCTGTCAAATATAGTCTAGTGTTCCACACTCAAGACTGAGTATACTTCATAACTCATTTAGCTCATGCTGAACCAACTTGAAACAAAAGGTTATGAGCCCTGACTCTACCTAGCTTCCAAAAGACAAAATGGCTCCTTCAGCATCTGCAGCCCTGACCAGTTCTTCTGCCACAGCTTCAGCTTCTAATAAGTCAAGTCAAGCCTCAAGTCACCTCTATGATATACCATCCCTCGAGAACGATGGAACCAATTTTCAGAATTGGAAGTTCCATGTCTCCATGATCCTTGACATACGAGGACTTGTTGGGTTGGTTGATGGCACCAAAAAAAAGCTTGATGCAACAGATCTGACAGTGCTAGAAAACTGGCTGCTTTGGGAGAAAGAAGCAAGAGCACAAATAACTCTCACTGAAACAAGCCAACAAGCCCGTCAAGGTACTTTAGGGAATCCGAGTAAGGGCAAGGTCACTAGTCAAAGTGACTGTCGAAGGTGGCTGAGCTGCACGGTCTATTGGCAACTGAGACTATGGTAACTGTCCAAAGCACTAGCAGTGGATCAGGAGTTGCTGCCTGGTGGCTTTATGGGGAAAGACCAGGAGAACTGAACTGCAGTTCCCTGGGTGGCACTTGCGGCCTATATATACTACTGTCCTTGTATGTACATGTATGTATTGGATCTACCAATGAGTCCCAACATAGACTGAGTATGTGGCAGCATGCGTTAGGGGCATGCATCAAGCATAGCCATGAAATGGAAGAGAGACATGATGCAACCACACGGCGGTGGCAGAATGGAAGAGAAGAAAAGAAGAGAAACATGCATAGGAGGTGTGCATCAAGCACTGCCATGAAGAAGGCACTGCCTTAATGAAAAGTGAAAGGTTAACATGAGGCATGTGGTAAATGAATGAAAGAAGCATAGAAGTACACAGCACTGATGTGATATGGAAGTCGTGCACTGCATGTGTTACGGCTCGGTACGCCTAACAGCGTCCTAACAGACTTAGTCGTTTCTTTCTTCTTTCTTATCTTATCAGATTAACATATGACAGCCACGCTGTCCCTATGCTTCTCTTTTCCTTTTCACATTATGCCGCATGCACACCTCACTGCACTCATCTCCGTGCAGTGCATGGCTATGCTCTTCTTTTCTTCTCTTCCATTCTGCCACCGCTGTGCAGATGCCTCATGTTTCACTTCACTTCCATTCCATGACCGTGCTTGATGCACGCTTCTACCTCATGTTACTAGATACCGGAATATTCTAGAACAATCATCGGTAGATCCGATACAAATATGTACAAACATATATAGTAGTACATAAGGGTGCAAGTCCCAGCCAGAGAACTCCAGTTTAGTTCTCTTGGTTTTTCCCCATACAAACCAGTGAGATCAACTCTGCAACCAATTGCTAGTGCTCTTGGTGTGTACTTGACTTCTTCGATTCCCTAGAGTACCAGTTGACACTGGTTACCTTTGGATTGTTTCATTAGAACTAAACTGCTATTTTCTACTCTACTGAATCACCTTTGTCGACGCGCCTACACAAGTTAGTAGTGGTCAAGTCCTCATCACGGCGCACAGCTAGTCCTGACTATTGCCAGTGCCCATCTCCTTCCACAGATCGCTCTGCCCCTTTCCCGCTGTCGACTCAGCTAGGCCAGTTGAAGACTCCCTCCACCACCCTTACGTGGCAACAGTCGCCGCCAGAGGCAGTGCACTTCCCATGATCCAAAGGGGTTTAGAACCCATTGAGCAAGAAGAAGCACCGGTTGGTACTCCACCGCCCGTGCCTGTGCAGGGAGCAGTTGATGCTCCATTCCCGGCCACAAGATTCCTCTCCTTACTACACGAGGAGTTAAGGCCCAGCTCGTACATTTTGCCCAGAGATTCCGAGGGATTTTTAATAGACCCTCCTTGGACCATCGCAGTTGCATTCAGATTGGGAGACCCCAACGCCTTGTTGCTTTCGCCGATTACTCATGAATCTCTCATCTGGACCACCCCCAGCATCAACCCCAATGACCTAGAGTCAGAACCGGCAGAACTTACCTATCCCGCCCCTTTAGCATCCTTCGCCATTGCACATGGGTCGTTGGATCGGGTCAAAAAACCCGAAATCAAATATTTGTGTACCATAACTAGAGACGGTTGGTCCCGTGTCCGGAAGTAGTGGTGAAACGAGAAAGAGAAGAGGAGCAGGTACCTGAGGAAGTACCCAGAAAGAAGCAAAGGGTCCAAAAGAGGAAGCCGTTATTATGAAAGAGCATTCACCATGCTCACCTTGGAGACCCACGCCCTGACGAACAGATAAGTCAGGTTACATTACATTCTAAACAAATACTCCGCCACCCCTCTTGATACACTTCCTAAAAAAACAGTAATATAACATGTCTTCCTCCCTCCCCACTAGCTTGGCTGCTGCCCTCTCTATCGCAGGATCGTCTGGTGGTAGTTGGGGGGACTTAGCAGGGGAATTGAGACTGTTCATGGAAGCACAACAGGATGCACTGGACACAACCAGGATCCTAAACATTAACCTGTCACAGGAAGTTGACCAATTGAAAGCACAACTTCTAGCAATACCGACAAGCGGACCAAGTACAGGGACAAGGGCTCCTTCCGAGCCAAAGTTATCAAAAATATTTTCTGACCCCGGGAACTTTGATGGTTCGCCTGGGAAGAAATTCGAAGAATGGTGGACACGTGTCCATAGTTGGCGACATGAAAACGCCGCCGCACTCCCCGATCGAAAGGCAATCTCCACCATGCTCTCACGCATGGTAGGAGGAAGAGCTGGTGACTTTGCAAGAAGCCAGCTAAACGCTATCCTCAGAGGAATGGGAGAGACCGACTGGGATGATTTTTCTACCCTAGTTGAAAAACACTTCAGGTCCACCAACGAGAAGGACCAGAACTGGTTGGCCCTCCGGAACTTGAAACAAAAGGAGCACCCCATGGAGGTGTTCTTATTAAAGTTCGAGAATTACGCCCTCCTTGCCGACTACAATGAAACTCAGCAAATAGAACTGTTGGAACAGAACGCGGACAAGGAGATTGTCTCGTGTCTAATTTTGGAAAAGGGACATTACATGTTCCTAGATACATTCAAGGCTGATCTTCGGCAAGCAGGGGCCCGGGGCAATCTGCACATTGCAGTAAGCAAGAACACTCATATATATCGAATATAAACATGACTAAAACATTACAACCAATATCCAAGGTCATGGAAAGAGTAGATGACCAATACTACACTCAATAAGAATGATATCACTCAAAGCCATAAATGACAGCCACATGACCATTGTGGCAGTGCGTGTGAACTTTTTCAAACTCAGACATAATGTTTATATGCATATATTTGTTTGTAAGACCAAACAATGCCAAATATCATTCAATTTCACTAAGATTCCACCTACCCCACTAAAAGTGAAAAAACTGTTACAATGTAGTTGTTGTTTTGGAATGGTCATATCTCCACCACCCCTGGGCCGAATCACATGACACATGGACCGTCAGGTAGCCAAGAGCGACTACTATATTCGACCCCACCAGAGCTAAGCGGCATTCCCACGTGTGGTTGCAGCATGCTTCGCGCGCTGTGTTGAGGTTAGTTATTGTAACGGTTTTTGGAGTCACTGTATCTTCGGATTACCAGCCACAAAGCAGTTGTAGACGTAACATTCCTACATTACTGCTGTGCAAGACCCAACATCTATCCAAACTGCCTTTCTAGATGCCCAATTTCTAGAAACACTTTGGTAGAGTTGAATCACCCAATCTTCTCAATGAACTCAACTTTTGCTACTAGTAACCACAAGACTTACTAGAGCCATCTGTGTGCTTATCCAGTAGTACACAACCATACAAACCAGACCACAAGAGGAGCTTTCTAGCCATATCAATCCCCCCCAACTATCATTGAAGACTGACGAACCACCCATATTACTGGTGAGACTAAGTTTACTCACCAGCTCAATACTCCTTAAGTGTATGTGTTGATTCATCTAGGAGAAATACCATTTCCCTAGCTTATAGTCTGTCATCTGTGGAAGCTTAGGCAAGTTGTCTGGGGAACTATTTCAGTTCTGAGTTGCCTTAGCTTAGAAAGATGACAACACACCACAATGTTGAATTCACACAGAATCATGAGGGGCTACCAGTCATCAAGTTCAAACTGCCCTCCATCAAAGTCTCTCATGTTGGGGAAGATGTCCACTGTGCTCTGCATCCAAACAACTCACCAACAGACCTGAAAGTGGCCCTATAAAACCATTTCTGGCATAACACCCCCACTTCGTAATCCCACCTCTTCACATGGAAACATTCCTCTGGCATATTGAGACCTCTATCCAAGAAGGAGGTCATGAAACACATTGAGGCCATAATAAAGGTGCACCTGGATCTACCAGATCTCAAAGGCCACAGTCTTAGGATCAGAGGCACTCAATTCTATCTACTCAAAGGAGTGCCTTTCAATGTTGTGAAAACACTAGGATATTGGTCCAGCGAATCTTTCAACACCTATTTGAGACACCATGCACTTGTACTTGCACCATTCCTTCAACATTGGCCAGAGGTACTTCACCACCTTTATTGCTACATTCTTCCACCAGTCAGGTGATTTATATGGTAAGATCTTGCTCCTACTATTGGGGTATCAAGCCTCGCCTTGACGTGTCGCTCACCCCTACTTCTATGGGTTCACAGCTCAGCTTGCCTGACAGGCTTGGGTCCAGTTTTGGGCCAGAAAACCTTTGGTTTTCGCCCATCCCCTCTTACTCCTTACCTTCTCATACTAGTCACTTCCCATACATTTCAAGTTACACCTTTTCTCTCTCAGATTGTACACATTAGCTCGTATACGCATAGAATATACTGTGAAGCATACTGAGAAAACCTATAAGAGTTGAACTGAAGGCTATCCTAGATCTCAGCTTTGTGGGACAGCCCCAAGCTATGGCAGTGTTTCAAAACATGATTAGTGGCACAACTGGAAATAAGTAAAGGTACAAGAACTTGAATGTAAGGGAGTATCAAATGTGAAATACATCTCTGATACTTGGAGGTGACATAATATATTGGAATTGACTAGACCAAGTTAGGGTATTTGGAAGACTTGGAAATGCTTGAAGGAGCTCAGGAATGCCTGGAGGAGCTTACTAAGAATCATGTATGTATAAGATGCTAAGTCTAGCTTGTTCTACATATTTCTGCTCTTCTACTGTATTACTGCCAGGTCAAGATGTCTTACATAATATGTTGACATTATGGTCTAGGTTCTTATCTACTTATCAGTAACATCATAAATAAACTATTCTTGGAAGCCTATAGTGGAACTCCCTCTTATCCCTTATCATATGAAAAGAATTACTCTGTATGAAAAATGTACTTGGTCTATGCACACAGAGCTATAGTATAAGGGGAGTGGACTTAGCCCTCCCAGAATTGAACTTGCTTGACTGCTCCTTTTAATGTATTGACTCTAGTCTTCTTACCACTACCAGGATACCTGGTTAGTGAGTATCTCTCATTAACACTTTGTCCTCTATTGCTGGTGGGGGAGGGGTCAAGGTCAAGCACATCAGCATGTTCTTGTGTGAATCTCTTTCCTGGCATGAAGGCCAGGGGGTGTGTCAGCAATGGTATAAGACTGGCAAGGGGGTCATTAGGTAACTGGTGCAGCACCTGGTACTCCTCCTCAATGTTGGACCTAAGACAAACAGACTCAGTCTGTGGATGACACGACTGACTCATTGGCAATCTACCTAAGACAAACAGACTAAAGTAGTTGTGAGTGACCAAAAACAAGTGAAACAAGGATGGATGCATACCTCAGTCTGTGGATGACACAACTGAGGAATGTCCAACCTGAGCTGCGACGAAACTATACACAATGACAAACAACAACAAACAACAAGACTGGTGCACTGCAATAAGTGACAACATGATGCAAGTAGAGTAGCAAGATAGAATAGCAATAAAATAGTGAGACATACGAAGAATGTCCAATAGCCAACACTCAAGAGGAGCCAGGAAGTGAGAGACAGTGACCTGCATGGAACCAGTTCCATGCAAAGTCAGACATTATACCCAAATGAGTGAACTTCCACCTTCATCTTATAAGTGGAAGCCCTCAACACCAAAGGGGTAGATGACTATTAGTATAGTCTATCTACTCCCAAAGTTTCATACCATTCCATCAAAGGATAGAGGAGTTATGAATATATTTCTCCCCATCCAAGTTACTAGTACTATTTACTACATACATACATAGGACCTGAGTTTCCATATTTGACACCTTTCCCATGGTCTGATTGCTTAGATATTTAGGGTCAGATGACCAATAGTACTAGCTACCTATACCTATTTTTATTTCCAATTTCCAACCATAGGTCATGGAGGAATTGAACATTTACTCCAACTCAACCTCTAATACCACCCTTCTGCTACATAGCAGAATGATTCATTTCATATCTTTTCACTACTAAGTACATAGCTAAGTGTCAGAGAGAGATTGACCAGGCATAGTACAGCCTTGCACAGTATGAGTCAGGATGAGTCATTATGAGTCATTTTGAGTCACATGACTTGAATTGGTCAGCAATCTCTTGGCATTAATAAGCAGTCCAGACTCTTGATTGGCTGGCACTGCCACTGTAAATTATGTATATAAGGAGAGTGTTTTAAGCTCCAAGGAAGCAGGCTATACCCCTAGAATAGGCAGGCATAAGCAGGCTGCACACCTAGAAAAGATAGAGACAGGCACAGAAAGCCACATACCTCAGCCTCACCCATATTTGGACTTTCCCTGACAGGCACCCAACAGAGGACCTAGAATAGGTGATTTTCACCACATTAGCACTACTGGATAGTTGTTAGGAATAAAGACTTGCATTCAAAGTTAGGAAGAGTGGAATAGGAGAACCCTTTTGGGAGAAAACCCAAATCAGGCAGCAAAAGGACACATCCCCAGCAATATATCTCCAATAGTTCTATTGCAACCCTTGCTTCTCCAACTGACTATCCACCCTAGGGGATAAGAGGTAGCTCAGTCATTACACTTGAAACCACAACTCCCTACATTTGCAATACAATTGAGGTAGGAAACCAATTCATGTGAACTAAGAGACTTGTGTGAACAACCCAGCAACTCACCATAGCAGCATACCATTGGAGTAGTCTCCACAAAGCTGCTGACTAATCATTAGGATATTTTTATCCAATACTTTCTGCCAAATCAAATGTAATTACACCAGATGCATAGTCTGAAGCAGATTCAATTCTGATATATCCAACACTTGTTGAGGATCAGTGAACAACTCATGTTACTGGTACACTAAGTTACTCACCAACTCAATCCCAGTGTTACTTGGACTATTTTTCCTAGGAGATTCTATTTCCCTAGCTTATAGTGTTCTATTTGTGAAGGCAAAAGTAGTTGTCTGGAGAGCATTCTAGTTAGTGTTCTTTGCTTGTTGCCTAGAAAGAAGTCAACAGGATTGAAAGTATAGGTAGCATCTAAAGTGGATAAGTGAGAAGGAGACAAGATCGACTGAGCAGAGGAAAGGAAGGTATAAAATGGGGACAGAATTGAGTGGGACAAATCTGGGGCAGAAGTGGCAGTAAAAAAGAGCAAAAAGCAAAGCAGGATATATTGTTTGAATGGGGCTCTCTCCAACCTCTTAGTGGATCATCAATTAAAACCCATTTCAACAACTTATTGGTGATTTGAACAAAATAGTCTGCACTGGCACTGCAGACAGCTTTTGGTCCAAGCTTTGGTGGACAGTTTATATGGCTTTCTTGAGTTGGGATCCCAAAGCATGATGGTTTGCAAACCATTTGGAAAGTCCTCAGTGGAAGCACTAGGTGGTAGTGAAAGGAGTGCCTAAGTAATAGACCAAATTTAGCATGGGGGACTACTTGAACCTGTAGATAAACTCCACCAGTGCCAAAATCTAGGCAGAGGTTTTCAACAACACCAATGGTGGACTTGGTACTGGTGTTAGTGTTAGACATGGTCATGACATGGTCAGACTAGACAGGTAGTCCAAGGTCCTCCCATACTCACAACACAAAGGCATGGATGATAGCTGTAATCTATGGTTACAAAACTGGGATGCAGAGCTTTGAAGAGAGGGGGCAAAAATCCTCCTGTTTCAGGATAACCTTTCAGGGCATGTTGTGCTGGATACCCTCACCAAGATCCATGTCAAAAGTTTCAGGCCAAACTTGACAGCACATATCCAACCTAACAATCAGGATATCGTTCAATGCTTTAAAGTGCAATACTGGGCCAAGTTCATTCACCATGCTATTGATCACTATGAAGTCACTATGACACCATCACAAATCTACAATATCAACCAAACTTATTATGAAA
This sequence comes from Boletus patriciae, assembly GCA_038093075.1. Classification (NCBI taxonomy): domain Eukaryota; kingdom Fungi; phylum Basidiomycota; class Agaricomycetes; order Boletales; family Boletaceae; genus Boletus; species Boletus patriciae. The sequence goes on along the minus strand of JBBPRK010000593.1, from coordinate 7,369 downwards.
GGTGGATGTTTTACCCAATACAGACTCACAACCCCACAATTCCCATTTCCTCACTCATGCATCACAATACCAATACCTTGGACATACAGGCTTCCAATGTCCCCATTTTGCAAGCTGAGAAAAATGTTGAACATGCTCTGAACAATCTGCAGCCAACCTGGGTTCTCCAGCATTTAAATCAAATGAGCCTTGTCAAGCTTCTCAATCTGGCTTGTAAAGCATACAATATCTACAATGCAACTGACCAGGACATTTTGTACAAGGCAGTCATGGATGCCAAGAAGGTGTATGAGGGCCAGGACAACTCAGATCTATGTATCTGCTGATACTACTCCAACTTGGATGTGGGCAGAGGCACTTCAGGCAGTCTAGGTCTTGCATAAGTATGCACAAGGAATTGATGGTGGCTTTGCCCACAAGTTCAAGAGGATGCTGGGTGCGTTTGGATGTGAGACACATGCACTAGGAATGCAGAATATGAATGATATTAAAATCACTACTTATTTCTCTCAAGTGTCTTCATAGATACCATTAAAATACATTACAAATAGTACTAGACCCATTCATACACATATATACACAATTTCTATAGTATGCTGATTGTTGGAGCATGACACACAGCACACTCAAACTCTTCATTCGGCATTGCTTCATATATTTCCAGACATTGCACTTTGAAATTGTACTTGTGACACCATGTGTACAGTACACATAGCATGCAGAACATGTGTTGGCATGTCTGCATTCTGTTAACACCAATTCTGTACTTTGCAATTACTTTCAAAAGGTAGGCTTATTCATGTATCACACTCACATTGGTTCTTTACAACTGTACCACACAATGTAAATATTAATGTCATTCAATTATGATAGAAATAGATTGGAACCACTCAACATGTTACAACACAATTGATCATTCATCAATTCATCGACCTCCCTCACTGTTTTCACAGAATCATTCAAGTCCTGTGAGGTCACCTTTCACTTGTCCATCTTCTTTCACATGCTCAATATGATGAATGTCATTGTCTTCTTTGACCTTGGACTTCAATTCCACATTCATCTTCTTCAATGTTCTATCTCAACTTTCAACTCTCTGATTATCTTAACCTCTGCTCTCATCAGCTTCCATGGCCCATGGGTCATCTTGATCATTTTGCTTTCCAACAGCATTGTATTTGCTCATAGGTGCCCATGTGTGATTGTGTCCCTCATCATCACTGATAGATGCCCCATGTGCAATTTGAATTCATTCTGTATTGTCAGTCTTCAAGATCCTTGATGAACTATCCCCCTGATCAACATCCATCTGATCTGTACTTCCAATTCCAACAATGTCATCTGTTTTATTGCCCATCTCTCACATTTTTCCACAATTATGACAATAATATGCTGCATATCAAACATCTGTATATTGACACTCACTGTCCCTCCTCTCTAGAATACACAGTATACCTTGTCATTGAAAATCAGACATTATATAGTTGGTGTAGTGTGGTGTTATGTAGGCTTGAGTGGTACAACTGAAATACCAATGCACTGCATATGACAGGTTATCTCTGTCTATCACCATCATTTGCATTCCATATTTACCATATTTATGGTGCAATATTCACTGAGATTTTGTCCCTTCTTAAATATCAGTGTATACACACAACAATGTTGTGTTTGTATTTATATGATAAATATCATTTGACTCCTTGTATTTTAGACCTTGTATGTCAAATTGTTCAATCTAGCGATTCCACCACCATGATCCAAACATTCAATGTATCTGATGTTGATGTAATCCAGTAGATGAAGGAGGATTCTGCATGGAAAGAGATATCCCCAGGTTCAACAGTGCACACCCACACTAACAATTTCAAACTTGCTGGGCCCCCTTCTCTAGATTTCTGTCTGTGCTGGCTATGCAGCTCCTTTAGTGAGGCACCCAGATGCCCCTCCATTCAAATGACCCTGCCAACACTTACTACCCACTCTACCAAGGAGCCTGAAGATGCCCCTCCCACCTCCTTCACCAACCGAGGACACTGCAGTGATGGCAAAGCTATTGGACACTAGGTTCAACAATCAAGATTATCAGAAATTGATTGCCAAGAACCTCACTCCCAAGATTATTGATAAATACAATATGATCCATTTTGTTCAATTTGCAGAGATATTCATTGCTTGGGTTGGGGATCCGCATATGGATGAAGTGAGGGATGTGTCCAAGTGCCATGCCGAGCAGATCAGTAATCTTTGCCTTTTTTTGCTTTTCTTATTGTCACTGATTCCCTCACGGTTTGTGTATTTGGCTGCTGCTCATCAGTGGCCCAATTTGGTCTTGATATCAAGGCTCTTTCAAAGACCTCACTCACTGGTGATCTCACCAAGTGCTGGTGGAACAAATGTGCACAAGGGTCTCACTATATGTAATCGTGCAGCTAACCCTGGCTTAGGTCTTAAAGACCAGGTTCTGCAGTGATATCAGTAGACCTCTAAGAGTAGCACCTATGCCATCAGGCTTAGCAAAGGTTTCAAACTCCACTTACAATCCTGACATCCATGGTGTACAAATTGTGGTAATGTTATGTCATGCCATACAGCATGATTTCTCAACTTCATATATGGATTAATAATATATATGTATGGCTCTTGTTCTGTGCATGTAAATTGCCTGACCATTTTTACTAAGATATGTACTGCTTATTGAAATATCAGTGAATATGGTGCCCTAAATCATAAAACAACCCTGCCTAACCTGAACCTAGTTAGGAAAAAAAAAAGATACAATATAGCGGAGACAATAGAAATGATGTGAAGCTCAACCAACTTAGAAAATAAAAGCAATGGGGGTGAAAGCAAAGTAATGAGGGCAACAAAAGCCACTGGCATGAAACTTTGTCCTGTGCACGACATGTGGTAGTTTAGCCTTCAAGTTTGACAAGGATGGGGTGCTTACCCAAGGGTGATGGAAGTGCACAGCAGTGGCCAGTTGCACTGCATGCTTGACATGTTCAAACTATTGATGTAGCTTTGCTCAATGCTGTTTATATTATAACTCTGCTCAGTCCTATTATAGTAAGTATCTACAAGAAGAAATCCAAGTCCTCCACCATTTTGGCTGGCAGAACTAGAGAAATGCCTCAAGGCAGTTGTGGTGCTTTCCCTTGTTCTCATCCCCAGCAACTGCCCAATGCATGAACTCCTGCTGGATGGTTATCAGTTGCCTGATACTGATACTGGTAACCATCTTGGATCTCAAAACTAGCAATTGCCAAAGGCAGTATGAAGGAAACTAGAAGATGAAGGAGCTAAACACTCAAGTTTCTTTCTTTCTGAAGGTGTGGCCCACATGGTAGCCCAGGCCCTCTCTGTTCCTATCCCTGGCTTGTAGCATGCTGTATATGTAACAGTATGCAAACTTTCAAAATGGAATGCCCTCTTGAACCTCTCAAATCTATGAGAGAAGGCCTCCATGTGTTGGCAGTGCAGTCACTCATTGTTTACCAATCTGCCCTCTATGCGAAAATAAAATAGACACCCTCCCTTCAGTGCAAGCATGTAGTTGTCAAGCAACTGTGAGTGAGCCAACCAGGACCCTTCTGTGGCACACACAAGCTTTGCCCTCCCTACTCTGTCTCTGAACACATACTGTGCTTGCATTTTAGAGTCATCATCTTTGTGGGAGGGGTCGGTTGGACTCCAAGTGTTGCTACAGGGGCAATATTCATCAAAGGACAGCAGTGCAATCAACCCAGTGACACATGCCTGTGTAATGTTCCAGGGCTCCAAGATGGCCTCCACAACCTCTGCAGTGTGCATCCAATATAGACCTTGAGAACAGTTTAAAGTTGTTGCTGCTTTTGCATTGGCAAAGGATTGGCCATGTTGCAGCTCTGGAGGCATAGCGACTGTCAGTTGTATGAAGACTGCTGTCTACAGGTGCCTACATTTGAACTTGAAGCCACTGGGTTACACTGACCCTCAAGTTTAAATAGGTTCTTGTGTTGGACCCTAAAGTCACCAGAACCTGGCCACTGTCCACCCTACTGGCCGTCAACCAGGTGATAGCTTGCCCATGGTTCTTGACAGCATTGAGAGCCAACATGTGGATTTTTTTGCTGTCTGGACAGCAGACATCACATGGGGCTTGGCTAGGCCACTGCACTTCCTTGCCCTGGTGTCAGTGACCTCATTCATGTACAAGGTTAACTGGTAAACCCTGAATTGCTTTTTGTGCACCAACTGCCCTAGTTTCCAAGGCATGTCAGGGTTCTTTGGGTCCTGGAATGAGGCACCTTGGATTTCAGGGGTGGCGAAGAATACATGGGACTCCCTCCCATCCCTCCCTACATGGCTGGCCATTTACATCGATCGTGGTCATCAAGCTGCACTAGGGGTTGTATATGGTGACAAAGGCCATCACAGCCATTTCACTGTTGTCCCACTGTGCTAGGTTGTAGGACTTTGCGTTGCCACCTTTGGGAAGGCAGCTATGGATGACTGCACAGTGATAAGTTTCTCAAAAAACACATCTGCAAGCAAGATGGTGGAGAAGAACAACCAGCATTTTCTTGTCCTTCTTGAGCCCTCCTTTCAGTGCCTGCACCAGATGTGACAGGGCCTACTCTGACAACAAGGGCTCTTAGAGAATTGGACCATATGAAATCCAAGTTCAGGCTCATCTGTCCTAGACCATACAAAAGCCATTGAACCCATGGATAGCATGTATTGGTGCAACAGGGGTTAGATCCACTGTTGCATGACTCCTATCCAGCAATCTCTGCTGCCAACCTTGGCTGAGATGATGCTCCACATGAATCTGTGACAACATGAACTGCCCCCCTTTTGTCCTTCTTTTTCAGTGTGTCTTCTATTGCATACAGACACACACTCTCACCATTCATCAACAACTTTAGAATGGTCAGTTGCTGGCATCCCCATTCAACAGCATCTGACCTAGATCAAAGATGGAGTTGAATGCAGTCTCCAGCCCTGGGAGAATGCCACCTAGTTCGTCCCCCTTGCACTTTGTTTTAAGAGCCAACACATTCACACACATCATCCTGTTCACCCACACAATCAGCAAGTAGTCTGCCCATCCAGTTGCCCAGAGCAATGGAGGGGGGTACAGTCCTTGTCTGCAGCAATTGCTGGCTCTCTGTTCCCACCTATGTAAGAAAGCTCCCACCTTCTGCAGGGCATCATGCAAATGCAAGTCCCACCCTTCTTTTTCAGCCTCCTTGACCTTAAAATAATCCTTGCCCAAGCCTTGGAATAGCATCTGGACTTTGTATGCATGTGCCTCCAGGAGCAGCCCACATCCATGCTGATGCCACTCATGTTTGGACATGAACCCCAAGACCTTGACAGAGTACTGACACCCTGCAATCCAACAGACCAGGCAAGGTTCTATGGGGGGCAAACCTTGTGAGAAGGGACCTTGGGCACCTGGGCAAGGGAGCACTGCCTGTTTGGGCTGGTTGTGCAAAGTGTGGACCACTACCAACCTGCCATTGGTGACTTGGTGGCCAATGCATTGCAGGCATTCTGTGAGTAGTGCCAAATTCAGTCACTGGCCCTTTACCACATTGGATGGAAGTCTGGCATATCTGGCAAGTGTGACAAATGAAGACAAACCACACTCAAAGGATGTCAAGCACCCCCGCCTCCCTGTAGATAGTTGACTTCAGGCTGGAGTGCCACTTGACCAGGCCTCCCCTTCATATGCAGTAGTACGTATATTACTATGTTCACCCCCACTGAGCGAGCTTCCTTTCAAAGAACAGAACAAGAACTGATGGGTAATCCATAGCTACCTCACTGTTAACAAGTAGTTGCATGCCCAAAAAATGAAGACGGCTTAAAAATCTTGTGCAGCGATTTGACCGGTACTGTTTGATTGCCAGAAATGCAAAAATTGCGAACCTGTAGCAATTGAGCCTGCTGGAATACCACTAGTGAACCTGCTCAGTCACATTGTAACGGTCAGTAAGGACTTGTGATGTTGAACAAAGTAAGCCAAGAACATCTGTGAAGAGGGGAGGATTGTGATCTTGCAACCACTCCATGGGTCAGAGTGCAATCCCATGGAATTTGGGGTTTGATCTCCTCCAGGAAGGATATATAATTCGTCGATTGCTCTTCCTGTGGTCTTGCGATCCTTGATGCAGGATAGATCTCGCTGTGCAATCATAATGAATATTATTCTTGGGTTGCTTCGCAGTACAGATAGTCTCTCCCAAGGATCTTAGCTAATATGTATTGCCCTGCTGATCCTGTTGCCAGGGGCCAGTTCATTGAATCATAGTCTATTCCCTATTGAAACCCTGACTGGCATGATCCAGGATCGCCCGTGCCATCAGTTCGGACTCAGTAGTAGGGCTTTGCTAACCCTAAACCTTCGAGGGGGATTGAGGCATGTCAGATGGAGATCCTTCTTTAAGCTTTGTGAAGAGGGGCCATTGTGAAACAACTTGTTGTCTAAAGTACAAACATGCTGCCCTCAAGTCACACTCATTTCTTAGTTTTTATTTATTTTTCTATTCTGGATGAATTGGGGGATCCATCATTGGCTATTCTTTACCCAAGCATTGACTGGGCACAGATCTACTGTCTTTGCAGACTCGTATGATCACTGGGAGTTGGACACAAAGACTGGGGACAAGGTTGGGAAAGGGGGCAGGAATGGGAACAAGGATGGAAATAGGGATGGGCCTGATGGGACAATGACACCAAGGGGTCTGAGTGGGTGGGAGCACCATCAGGAGCAAATGGGTGGGCTGAGAGTCAAGCACAGGGACAGAAATGGTATGGGTACATGAATTGGGGGGTCAAGCGAGCCTGGAGGACAGCGACAACAGCATTGATGTTGATGATTGATGACATCGAAAAAAGGAACATAAGGGGGGAAAAAAGCAAAAAAGGGATGGGAGCTGAAAATAGCCAACAGAGACAGTGGGCACCATTGGAGGCTCCAACACATATGGATAGGTCTTGCAACATCAGGTTGCTGCTGTGGAAGATAGCAAAGGGCACAGCCCAGATCTTGGACATTATCTAGAGCAACTCCTGTGATGTCCTCTTGGGAAATTATATTGCTGAGAGTGAACTGACCAGCACTACTGACCAGCACTGTGATCACAAGACAAAACTTCTTGCTGCCAGGCTTGGGCATGGCATGAATAGGCATAGTGACTAAGTAACTGTACATTCCTGGCAACAGGTCTGGGTCAAAGGGCTCTGAGTACCAACCAAGGTCCACCTTCTGCCGAATGTGCATTCTTGGGAGTGTGCTGGTAATTGTCCCAAGTAAGTGGTTATTTTCCATAGTGGGTATTGGCAAAGGCCAAGTCTGGCCACCCTTGCACAAAGCTTGACA
>JBBPRK010000592.1:0-20310 GCA_038093075.1 Boletus patriciae | reverse complement strand
GTGAGAGGTACTTCATACTAGGCACTATCTAGCCTTATATTATGGAGTGATTTGGACCGCGGGAAAGGGGCGAAATCTCAAATCTCGGGTCAAGTGTATACAAGTACTATACAAGTACTAATACAAGTACTCATGATCCATCAAACTTGTTTGGTGCAGGTCAACGCCCAGCAAGATTGGGGAGTGCTTGAGCCAGGTGGGCAGGTGGCAGAGACAGGCGAGAGGCCGTAGTAGGGGAGAGCGTCGACGATGGTGAAGGTGTTGATGCCCGGCGATGTCAGGGAGTTCTTGAGGCAGGCGGGCACAGACAAGTGTGCGACTGTCGACAGTGGTGAAGGCGTCAATGCCTAGCAAGGTCTGGGTGAGAGAGAGGAGAGTGGAGGAGGGATGGATGGAAAACAAGGGAAAGGAAGGGAGTGAGCACGATGGATTAAATATCCTCGAGGCTGACATGTGTTGCATCATATGATAGTGATAGCGTCACCAAAGGAAGGTTAGTGGGTCAAAGTAACCTGCCACAAAAGGCAATTGGAATACTATGTGATGGACTCACACGTGCGTCGTACACTCATTAACCTCTCTCTCATAGTCTTTCAACTCATGTTCACCGCCGACGTTGTGCAGTCACCAAAACGTGCCCGCTGCTCTTACAAGGTATGGTTTCAACTTTTCTAACCATGGCAAGTAGGGCAGGCAAGGCTAACGAGCGGGAACTTGAGTCCAGCAGATCCAATTCAATAGCGTTTGACACGTCCCCTTCCATCAATGCCAGTCTGGAGAAGTATTTCGGCTCCTCCTCTGCCAAGCGAGGTCCTACGGAGGCTTGCACCATTGATCCTTGGTCCCTGGGGCCGTGATAGCCGCCATTTATGGCACACTCAAGGCATCATGCAGAACCGTGCAGAAGCCCACGCACTGGCAGCGATCTCACTGTCCAATGGGGATTCAAGCTCCTCCACGTCTTCACGATCTGTCACGCCGGGCTCAACTGGCCCTCAACCCGAGTTGAGCGGTGCAAGATCCCACACTCCGGGGCCGCATCATCCTCTGGCAGTTATCTCGCCAACAGACTCGGATTCAAGACCTGCCACGTCTTCGCAACACGCCGTATTTGGTTCTCAGCATGGGCCTGGTGCAGTGTCCCTTGCCGCCCTTCATCGCATTAGTCGGTCACCATCAGTGATCTCACTGACTGACTCGGAGCCGGCCGACGCAGGACCTTCAGTCCTGCGAGTTCTTACCAGGGTCGCCTGGTCACCATCGGTGATCTCGCTGACCGACTCGGAGCCAGTCGACGCAGGACCTTCAGCGCCATGAGCTCTTAGGGTCACCCGGTCCCCATCGGTAATCTCGCTGACTGACTCGGAGTCAGATGATGCAGGACCCTCAGCACCACAAGCTTTTAGGGTCACCCGGTCGCCATCGGTGATCTCGCTGACTGACTCAGAGCTGGTCAACGCAGGACCTTCAGCGCCACGAGCTCTTGGGGATGCCCCGGTCCCCCCTCATTCTCATTCGGACCTTCACGACGGGGAACAGATGCAGCCACATAAAGTCCCAGCCAACTTGCCTGCTGACAGGTCGACATCCCACTCAGATACCAATCGTGCGCCCTCGTTACCTCCTCAACCAATCATCGAATGGGGAAGCACGGCTTGTGTTCGCTCGCATGGACAGTCACACAAGAACACAATCAATGTGGAAGACGTGCGCCTATGGCCTGTGGATTTCCACGTCTGTGATGTTGCACAGTTCATTTGTCTAATGCGCATCCCAGGCTGTCATCAGCGCCTGCGGAGGATGTTCAAGGAGTACTTCAGTATCCCGTTCTGTCCACAGACGTTCAGGCAGACCCGCAAGGTTTGGGAGTGTCGAGCAAACCGAAACTTGCACGAACGCTTCATCGATTACCGCCGATCGGAGAGGGGATTGTGGGCGACATTCATGAAGGAGGCCAAACAGGTAATCTAGCCATCTCTATTTCACTCTTTTACTTTGTACCAGAGCCTCGCCATGTAGCAGCATTAATATTGTAGTACCTAGATTTGTAGTACCCCTCAGTTTGTTTTGTATTGGCAGCGTTTGGTGGCTGCACAGTCAGGGTGGGCGTTCGGACAGGCACGTGACCGGTCGTTCGGACGCTCGGCGGTTCGGACGTTCGGAAAATTCAAACCCCCGACTTTTTGAGGGGACTTAAGGTTGGCGGTGTTTGAATTTTCGACGGATTCACGTGACTTCGGAATATGCCCTCGGATGTCGCCCCTCACACTCGAAGCAGCGGTGGGTAGGAGCCTGAGTATCAGAGGGCTACAAAGTGGTAAGCTCACCGTGTTTCAAGTGACATTAATATTGGTGCTTCAAGATAATGGACGATAAGTTGTCCCAGTCATGGCCACATGGACACTCGAGCGGAATAGATCCTGTTATGGGTGCGTTGGTTCAGCCACTTGAAACAACCCTCACTGAGCACACCCAAACGGTGACCTCCCACAAAGGGTTTCCGATTCTCTCCCGATATCTGTCTCGGTGTGCCGCCAGCACATGCATATCGTCCGAGGTTCAAGCTGCGGAACCAGGGGCCATCACAAACGCTAGTGAGACAGGAACTGAGAATGGTTGCCAGCTACACACGTTGGCTCAAACCCGCTCGACAACGAAAATGCACCGAGTAGGGGCCACACGTGAGACGCGCGGTTCATATGGCCAAGGATGCTTCACCCGCGACGCTCGCACGCGTCGCCGGCGACTGAAACTGACCTCGAACACGCACCTCGCGCTAGAACCTCTGAGCGAAACAAAAAGAAAGGGGGAGGCACCGGCGCCCGTTTTTCCGTCCTGGTGCGAACATGGCAGATTCTATCGATCAGTGGTGTCATTCGTAAGTGCGGAACCTTGTGTGCACAAGCATGGCCATCAACACGTTGGACCAATCGGAAGGAAGTTATGAGCGTGGATCAAGAACGCGCATGTGGACGAGTGGGAATAGGGTATAAGTCGGCTCGCCTCGAGTGCGTGATGCCGGCGTGTAGATTCATAATAACGATATCTGAGGGAAGCGAACACGAGTTGCATCTGGGCCATCGAGTGCAGCATGTGTACCAGTCGACCACGTGTTTCCGTTCAAAACACACCTTGACCAACACCGACCACCTTCCCACCCGTCCACGCGCCACTCCCTCGCCAAAAACACAAGGCACGTATCCCAGTCACGTATTTAAGCCAGAACCCCCCCAACCTCTTTTTCTCCTCCACAGTCATGACTGACGCTGCCCCCGCAACCTCCTCCACCGACACCGGCTCTTCCCCCAGGGAGAACGGTGGCGTCGGCGGCCCCAAAGCCATCATCAAAAACGTCGACATGCTGGAGGAGATGCAGCAGGAGAGCATCGACGTCGCATCCGCAGCCCTCGAAAAATACAACATCGAGAAGGACATCGCCGCCCAGATCAAGAAGGAGTTTGACAAACGCCACGGTCCCACCTGGCACGTCGTCGTCGGAAAGAACTTTGGGAGCTACGTCACCCACGGTAAACACTTTGTCTTCCGATCGAACCCCTCATCTGAAACCCTCGTTCCAGAAACCAAACATTTTATCTATTTCTACATCGGAGCTCTAGCCGTTCTTATCTGGAAGTCATGAAGCAACGTGGACCTCACGCGATCACCCTCTGTTTTAGATTATGTGAGCGGCCGAGTCATGCCCTGAGCCCCATCCACTAATCGATCCATCCCCAAGCCCAGACACGTTGAAGAGGACCTCGTGCACGGTATTGTAACAACGTTATCTCCCAACCACTTGCCATCTCTGGCCACCGTTGTCGGCCATGTAATTACTACTCCTTCACCCATCGTGTATCGTCAGATTTTCTTGCTGTCATACTAGCGGGATCTTACTTTTGACGTTCCCGTGCGCGACACCCGAGAAGGGACCGAACGCGGATTAAGCTTGCCTCAAGAACCTCGATCAAAGATGCTCTATACATACTGTACAAAAACGAATGCATGCAAACAACGGGGAACATCTTCTAGTAGTCTATCGTCCAAACGTCATCCGTCCATGTCAGTTCACGATGCAAACGACGGCAGAGGAGACCCGCTCAGCCCGCCATGGGTGGAGTCTTTTTACCCTTCGCAACCACCTCAACCACCACACGCGCCAAACACTCTCCACCCTCGACATTGAACACGCCCACGTGCCACTCACCCATATCGCCCTCAACAGGAACACCATAGAATTCAACCGCCTTCTTTTCATCACCCTTGGCCCCAAACCCTTTCAACTCCGCCTGCATAAAGGACGGCAACGCACGTCCAGAAATCAACCTCGCCTCCAACTTGCGATACTGGTTACTCGAATGCTGCATCGGCACCCTAAACTTGAATTTTTCCCCCGCGCGCACCAAAAACCGCGTGCCACCGCTTGGCGTCGTACCGTGGCCCTGCTGTGAAGACTCCAACGATGAGAACGACTTGTCAGACACGGACCGCACGTTCGAAGTGCCTTCTCCGAGCGTGCGAACATAGTGCATGCCCATGCGCAGTTCGTCAATGCTCGTGTGACGCCCTTGTTGACTTTCCTTGTACACTTGCGCCGTCTGACTCGCGATCCTCCTGGTTCCCGAGGACGCTTCTGGTTCAGCAACGTTGCTCGAGGGTGAACGTGGGGGTGGAACGCGTGATGCATGGGTGAACTGTTTCAGACGTGGCCGCTCTTCGCCGGGTCGCAGCGAATCAGGATGTGAATCTGCCGAGACAGCACTCGTGGTTTGTAAACTTTCCCTGACGAGGCTACGAAAAACGGTGGTCAAAGAAGAACCCATAAACATATTCATCGCTCACCTTCGTCGAGCAGTCTCCCTCACGGCGGCCGGTGCCGGTGCTCGCGGACCCCGTGGCGAATTCGGAGGTGCGAAATCCGCTCTCCTTCTCGGGATCGATCTCTCGCCTGTCGAGTTCGACGGTGATGTGCTAAAGCTGACAACCGTGCTCGCTCTCCTCTCCGTAAGGTGGTCGTCCCGGATCGAAGTCGCACTCTCCGCATGCGGCGGCGATGACTTGACAATCTCCACATACTGCCCTTCAATCGGCATCCGGTTCATGTCATCCCGCCGGACCAACGGAACCGGGTGACTGATGTTGGGCCGTGCAGGAGGACTCCGACGCTTATACCTATCGCTCACATTTCGCGCCGTATTCTTGATCCTGCCAAGAAACTCGGCCTTCTTCATAACACCCTCGGCACACGATGCTTGCACCGTCGATGGCGTCGTCGGCGCATGTGGTGAAACTCGTCGCAAGCCCAGCCCAAGATTATCGTACGAACGGGTCGGCGGATAATATCCCGGGTCAGATGAACCCTCTTTGGCTTGCGTTTCGAGGCTCCCCTTCTCCGATATCGCGCTCGTATCCGCTTGATTACTCCATCCATACCCGTGTTCGTGCTTTCCTTCGCGTACCTCGATCCCGATCCCGTACCACCGCTTCTCTTCCTCGGTCCACGCTCGCGTGCCTTCTTCACCAAGAATTGCAGAATCTTTGACACGCGCACATCGCCTGAACATCGCCAACGCAAAACCAAGAAAGAAGACACCACCAATGACACCAAACACGAGCGATACGATCAGCGTAACCTGGGATTTCGACGGTGCGCCCACCCCACCCGACCCACTCCCCTTGATCGTCTCCAACTCGGGCGACTCCACGGTGAGCGTCGCATGTGACGTCGAGTGCGTAATGTGCGAATACGCGACGAACGTGACAATCGTTTTAGGTATATCAGAATCCGCGGGGATCTGACCTGTGAGTTGCGCCGTGACCGGGTTGAAATCTAGAAACGCGCTTGCACTCGAGGGGTTACAAGACGCGCTTAAATTCGCATCGCTGGGCTGGGCCGACGCATTGGCGAAATACTTGTCGAGATTGAATTGCACCGTTTGGCCCGGATCCGCTCGAATCGTACCCAAGTCCGATTTCGAAAAGTAGGACGCGACGATGTCCAGGGCGACGCTCGTATACAGAGTTTGGTTGAAGTTTGACGTTAGCATCACCGGTAAAGTCGGTTTACCATCCGCGGCTGTATAGTTGCTCGGGGGTGAACCAAACAGCGTCTTGCTTCCCGGATCGTACTCGAGCCAGTTCTTGTATGACGACACATCGACCGATAACACTGACACGTTCGCAGGTTGCAATGCTTGGCCATCGACCAACACGCCAGAGAAATCTGCCGGAGAGGACATTGTGACATTGAATTGGGTACCCGCCGTGACATTGACCGTCGGTAAGGTCGAATACGCAGACAACTCGTGAGACGCAACGACGAGATTAAACCGGAGCGAGGCCGCTGAATATCCCTCTTGATCGGCACCGTAGACTTCGATTTCCAGAGTGAGGGGTGTCGAGATAACATCGTCGCTAGGAGCAACACCGTCAAACGTGGCCGTCGAGGGGTCAAACGTGATCCAACCCGGCAACGGCGTTCCGTCCGACTGTTGTGCACCATAGTACAAGTCGTTCTCGGCCACAAACGTATCCGCTTCGAGACCAATGCTAAACGACCATCTCGCGGGCACTCTCAACGTCGGCTGGTCCGTGGCGAGCGCAGATCCGGGCGAAAGAAGGAAAACAGAAGACAACGCCTGATTTCCCGCATAAAACTGTTGACTGATCGATTTCTGAACCGTCGGCGCCGGATACGACGTCACGCAGAGAATAAAACCTGACGATGCGACCGATTCCGTGTCACTCGCAGTCACCGTGATGGGCGGCCGGCCTTCGTCGGCAGCAGCGGGGATACCATGAAACGTCAATGTGCGGTTGTCAAAGTTGAGCCAGGCCGGAAGTCCGGACGCTGAATAAACCAGCGATTTGTCCAGGTCGGTGGAGAACGTCTCTGAGCTCATGGTCCATGTGTAATTTTCGCCAGTGCGTGCGATTAAAGGGTATTGACCGTCCAGGGGGTTATCGAGAGAAACATTAGCCAAAACCACAGAGACCACGGTGAGGAAGGCGAAAAGAATGGCGAGCATAGTGATGGAAGTCGTAGGGGGCGACGACGACGCACGTTGGAGAACGAGTCGGCCAGCGAGCTCGACTTCAAAATTATCTGGCGGGAAGGTACTCAGTGATGGCGTGAGGATGGGAAAAGAAATGCAATTGGTTGAACATCGGAACGCGTCGCGGAAAACAGTCACGTGCGCACATGCAGTAAACCCGAAATATTGTAAAAAACGACAGGAGCGATTCTGAAAACACGGATGCGACGTCAAATGTGATCTAAATGGTGGGTAAAGGCAAGGCGTTGAATTTGTCACGCACTCTCGGCATGAACTATAGAGAATGGGAAGAGAGGAAAATGTCTACGTTCGCTAGAGGTAAGCCGTCAACCCTGCTGCTTGTATCTTGGTTGGTTCCTGCGTGTTCAAGAAACTGATGAGTTGGATCAACTCAGCCCGTCCCTCATCACCGATCTGATCAGGGCCACTTGGATCAAGGACGTGACTGAACACAGGGAGCAGTGCGTCCAGATGCGGGCCAAGCGTCTGGGGAGCGGTCCGGAAGAGGTGGAAGAGGGCACGGAAGACGGGCCGGTTCTCGACGTAGTCCTCTTTCAAAGGGAGGGCCGCCACAAAGACTGGAAGAACTTGGTCGAGAGGCACAGCGGCATAGTTGCGGTAGATAAGTCGTGCAACAGCGCCTGCTGCATTGTCCTTGGCATTTAGCCGGGAACGATGTGCATCGGGAGTAACATTGAACAGGGGACGAAGAGCAGCAAGGAGAGGAAGATATTGCGGGGTGAGATCGACCGCGGAATGTTCCACCAGGAGACCGACAGCGAAACATGCGTTGCTCTGGACTTCTGCTTCACTATCGCCGAGAGCTCTGTAAAAGAGTTCCAACAAGGGCTCGGTGTGAGGAGTGACAGCACCCTTAATCCCGGAAATGATCTCTGCTAAGCATCCAATGGCAGACGATTTATCGCTCAAAGACCGGTTCTTTCCCTGCGTTCCCAGAACATCAGGGATTCATTCGAGGTGTGTAGCAGGGTTACTCACGTAATACTTTGCAATCAGAGGGAAGAACGTTCCGAAGGCCTGGGCGAAGTCGGAGCCGAGTGCATTTGACAACGCTGCAACAAGATCTCCCGCCGAAGAGATGAGAACCGAGTCATATTCGGCTTGATCCTCTGGTGCCTCCTCGTTCTCATCCTGATCTGGGTCCTGCTGACAGAGTGCCTTCTGGCTCAAAACTTGGATAGCGATGCTGCAGATTTGCTCAACATCTAAGGTGGCCTTAGCGAAGTAACGAAGAATTTGCGAGCACACATACTGTTCTCGATGAATGCAGTTCCCAACTTGTTGATTGTCTCCGCAAGAGAAATGCAAAGCGACGCCACCACAGGCCTGACGGACGTAAGCAAAGACGAAGGCCAGCCGTGTCAAATCCTTACTTGTTATCCTCGGATTCATACATGTCAAGGAGAGGAGGGAGGCAGTGGCCGACTAGCTCTTTCACAACGGGTCGCAGAGGAACGGTCTTGCATGGAAAAGTCAGGCACGCGAGCCAGTTCCAAGCTATTTACTTACCACGGTAGCACCAGCTTGCCACTCCTGAGGGTCACTAAGCTCGTAGAAAACCCTGACCAACTCAAGTAATGATTCCGTAGCTGACTTGCGAATGCCTTCGTAGTAGTGCGCGAGGAGGGCAACGAGCTCGATGACGCATTGCTCAACGTAGGGGAAGAAGTGATTGCGAGTGGCAAGGAACAATGCGCCGATCGTGTCTGCGGCGATTTCCTTCTCGACAGCAATGGCACTGTTGACTTCGAGCATCTTGTCGATGTCGACGTCTTCCATCTCCGCTTCGACGGTGCCATCTGCATCAGTATCAAGAACTGTTATCGCACTAGAGGGAGAGGTGCCGGTCGCGAATGCAGCAGCCGCCTCTTCAGAAACTGCAGAGGGTGAGCTGTGAGTAACAGTTCTGAATAGCACGCAACTCACGGGAGACCTCGGTCTCTTCACCATGCTCGGCCAAGCGACAGCTGGCCAAAAGAGGGGGAACTACGTTTGGAAGGTAGGGCGCGAACTCCTCGCCGAAGACTCGGGCCATTACAGAGAAGAACAGGAAACTGCACTCCCTCAAACGCGGGCTACCCATCTCAAGTCCTTGGAACGCTTGCTTCATCATGTCGGCAAAGTATGGGCGGAACGCGTCGGCGCCAACGGCTTCGGCAAAAGTGCCTACTGCATCCATGGCAATACCACGCAGCTCACTCTCTTCACCTTCCCCAGTCAGAATGAGGAAATGTTGGAGGCGGTTCATAGTCGCCTGGAAGTATGGCAAAAACTTCTCTTTGGACGCATGGGCGGCACTGCCAATGGCGCCAGTGACGACAGCTTTGACGGAAATGGGGGCTGTGTCTAAGAGGTTTGAGAGCTGCTCCATGATCAGGTTTAGATACTGGTCGATAACCTCTTGCAATATCTCAAGAAGAGCATCAAGGGCGGTGCAGGCGGAGCGTTGAGTGGCTGGGTCGTGGACCAAGTTCATGATAGCCTATGAAGGTTGTTCAATGACACGATCAGGATCAAAGAGTGTACGATAACTTACAGGAATGAGTGTGGCGTGCTTGGAGGAACACTCATCCTCTAGCCACTCGCACAGACAGCTGACAGCGATGCAGGTGGCCTTCCTGACCGAAGAATCGACGTCCTGAAGACCAGCCTCGATGATCGGCCAAACTTGGCTCATGATGGGAGTCATAAATTCACTGCAGCCCTCGACGACCACACCGAGGGCGAGAATGGCGCCGCGACGGTTATTGGGATCGGGTGATGAGAAGTACTGTTGGATCAAAGTGCGGAGAGCGGGGAAGACCTGGGTAGGAGGAAGATTCGTCGCCAAACCATCGATGATGCGTAACGCAGACTACGAAGCCATCAGCACATAATCATAGTTAATTGTAACGGACTTACTCGAGATGGTGCGTCCTCGTCGCTGTCTTCTGGTTCAGGTTCGGTGGTGATCGGCATGAGACCCTCCAGAATTTTCCCTGCCAAATTTTGGCTTTGAATCTTCGTCTTTTTGCTGTGGGAAAGAATGGGTAAACATCGGATAGAATTACAGAAGAGAGCGAACTTGCTATTGCACGGTCCAGTTAAGTGCATTCAGAGGGAAGATACGAAGTCCAGCATCGAGGTTTCTGTTGGCGCCACAGAGGAGTAGGAATGATGCAAGAGCTTCGGTGTGGGGCCCTAACAGTGGAATTTCCTGAGTTTCGGTACAGGTCAGTAATTGATTGGTTCGATGTGCGTGCGGCTTACGAGAATTAAAAGTGTCTCGAAGACATCGAATAACTGCCGTGCCGAAGCCTCGTCCCCTGCTTCTAATGCTTGCTGCACAACTTGGATCATGGCAGGGAGGAAATTTTGAAACGTTTTCTGAAAAAAAGAGATTCAGATGATGCACCAGATCAGACATTATCGACTTACGATATCACCCTTGTCATCTGCGTCGATGTATTGAGCAAGGATACCCAATGCACTGATGGGCTACGTCAATGTTATTCACGTATCTCATCTTTAAACGCGTACCGAACTGTCGTTACTCGTACTTCCATGCTTTCGGAATCGACAATGAGAACCTGGAACAGTTTGAAGAAGTTTTGAGTGCAGTCCTGGAACCCTTCGATGACGGTTTCCAGCACGGTGAACAGGATGTACACGCCAACTTCGCGTTGCGCAACCTGCGGAGAAGTACATGCCTCGTTGAGCCATGAGAGGAGCTGAGGCCATGTCCCTTCCTTGAGCTCGATCGACGAGATGGATGCGACAACACGAGCAGCCGAGTGACGGACAAGCTTACTACAAAACAGACATGTTGATATTTGAGGCAGGTAGCTGCAATATGCGAGGACGTACTTTGGCTCGGCGAGGATGAGTTTTGGCAATTCGCTCTTGATTTGCTCACGCGATTCTTGGGGAAGCTGGACCCAGAGATCGCCGCTTTTTTGTCTGACCCGCTTGCGTAGTTCGACTGCTGCCAGTTGGCGAACCTTGGCACGAGTGGATCGTCGTTAATCCCGAGATCTGCATTGGCGATCGACAACTCACGGCAAATTCGGGAGAGCTGGCGAGTATTTGGGCGAGGGCAGATATGCATGTTGGATTTTTGTAGTACTCGGTGTTCAACTGAGCAGTGGCCTACAATGGAGCAACATCAATACAGAGGCAAAAAAACGCGTTTGATCGAACGATCTTACAGCCTTGAGTTGGGCGGTGTCATTGGAGGTGGACTGTAACAAGAGAGTGTGCAATCCCTGCACGAAATTCGGCTGTACATTACAGATGTACATCAAGAGCACTCGAGCACATACGGAATGTACTCACATCCATTTTACAAGGTCGCGCGGGAAGGAGGACAAGGGAGAGGATGAGATTGCTAGGCTGATCATACACAAATTTTGGCGGGGTTCCAAAAATTTCTGTACTGACATGCCCTCGGCTGCAAAGGGACTCCTTTGACTCCAACAAGTATGACGAGTCTATGTACCGCTACTACTGGCTTTCAGGCTTCAGCAAATCAGGCTAGCATGGCCACTGAGTGTTCGTCCGACTCGTGAGCCGTCAGCCTTATCCTATTGGCAAGTCGGATCCGTATGAATCTTTACTCGGGTATGATGGCCACTTCTACTAGCCTTCTCCCAAACCAGACCTAATACTTTGAGATCAGAAGATAGCCCCGGTCATGCTGGTCATACAAGGGGCCACCCCTCGGAGATGCCGACACCTTGATTTCATCGCAACCGCGGCGGCAGTGCAAAGATTACTTGGCATCTTCTCTGTCCTTGATCACCAGCCTTTACAGGAATTTGGCCGGACACAGTTGTACGACTCAAGGTACCCGCATCGACTTAACCCGATATCGTGAGTGGTTCCTGGGCGGATCCAATGTTTTGGGAACTTTTCAGGTACCTTGCTTTGTCTGGTTGCACATGCTATGTGATCACGAACGCGAAATCGACGCGTGTCAACAAGTGCAGACTGACATAGCCCCTGGTGATCCGACAATCCTAGAGAGCTATAAAGGACGGGTGAAGTGAGCTTGTTTACAAACCACTTCGCAGGCCCCCCGGAATGAAGTATTTCGCTTTACTCGCTTTGGCTCTCGCTGTTGCTCGAGCAACCCCAACCAAGCGTTCCAGTCCTCTGGGCATTGATATCTCTTCTTATCGGCCCGACATCGATTGGACCACGTCGTCGACAATGGTATCAAGTTCGTATACATCAAGGCTACCGAGGGGTCATGTTCGATTATTTAATTTACCTCTCTCGCTCATGTGCTCATTTAAACGGCTGTTTCTAGCGTATATCTCACCCACCTTTAGTTCTCAATACACCGGGGCGACGAACGCTGGCCTCATTCGCGGAGCCTACCATTTTGCAAACCCAGCTGGAGCCTCGGGCGCTACTCAGGCGACGTATTTCATCAAGCATGGAGGTGAGAGTGCTCATCCATGTAGTGTCATGGTCTAATTCAATTATCTGCTAGGTGGCTGGTCCCCGGATGGGATTACACTTCCTGGAGCTCTAGACATCGAGAGTCCGTATTTCCTATGCCCGTTGGTGATGAGAGCTGATCGATTGATCCCCATATAGATAACCCTGACGGTGCCGAGTGCTATGGCTTGACCACTTCCAAGATGGTCTCGTGGATTAAGGATTTCTCTAACACCTACAAAGCTTCCACGGGCCGGTAACAAAAATTTACAGTCATTATAAGTAACTGGTCTGACTACGTTTATTCTAGATATCCAGGTGATTCATCCCCTGACTGACAGCACCACGCTTGTTAATACTATTGTTGTAGTCATCTATACCACGTGGCGCGAACAACCCGTTGTGGATTGCCCATTGGGCTTCTACTATTGGTACCCTTCCTGCCGGATGGGATTACGCTTCCTTCTGGCAGTACGCTAACTCGGGCCCGAACCCTGGTGACGCCGACCTCTGGAACGGTGACTATGCTGGTTTGCAGAGGTATGTTTTCTCATAGACTCGAATGGGAGGCAAATTCACTGGTACCCCGATCCAAATTAGGATGGCTCGCGGCTCTTGAACGTGCGTCCTGGAATTAGCGTCGTGTTTCCAGCGTGCACATGTAGTCGTACCTACTACAAGCGCGCGGGGGTATATCGCCGTGTAGCTGTATGGGTTTATGTGTCCAATTCAATTGAAACTCAACTAGTCGAAAGTGCAAAGTGTCTCGGGTTCAGATTGAGAGGGATGAACGGCAGGCTATGCGTTCCAACGAGCAGTGTACAGCCTTCCCCGTTGCTACCCAGATGTTCCTGGTTGGTTCCTGACCAACCAAGCCAAGTCCATAAGGCTTTTAGATTCGTGATAATCGTATCAGTAACATACCAACAGACACTTCAAGAGCATAGTTTGATAAAAAAGGTCAAGTTCTGACCCGGCCGCGCGGAAGCATTGTGAGTCTCCTGATCAAAGCAAAAAGTCTGGGAATTGAACTTTCCGAACATCCGGACGATCAAAGGGGTCGAACTGTCAAACTGGTTCGTCAAATGGTGCTTTCAGCCGGGTGATTCCTTGTCACGGTAACGACGGACGTGAGATTCAACCATCGGAGACCGTCTCATGGCGTCAAATGCGTTCACTGGCAACGGTCCAGGGCAACTTGGAGCATGAAGCGCTCGGGGTATTTCCGTGCTACCACGTTCAAGTTTGCTCGTCTCCTTCGGACCAGTGGCGACCCGCGAGCTTCCAAATAACCCGCTCGACTGTTCGTGGGGACGGGTTCGAGGATGGTGCAGGGAACAACTTGGCTAATCCAGACTAGCCTGCCCCGTCTTCTCTGTGCGCTGGGCCGCTGGCAATGCCCCCCGACAACATGTTAAATAATGTTCGCTGGGCACGTCGTGTACACCCCCCCGTCACGGTGGCCGCACGACAGGTTCGAACATCGTGCCCCTTGAAGTATCGACAACCGTCTTCACTAGACTCGAGCTATCATTGATCATCCACTTTCTTTCTCATTTTTGCACCTCTCTGGCCTCGCTAGCAACGTGAAGTCCCTGCAAATACCAGGAGGTACTTAACAGACAAGTTTGCATAAACGACCATATGAAACTCAATAACCCATGATCTCGTGAAGCGCGATAAGTAGCTCGGTACTATCATCATGGCCACTGATAATCTGAAATCAGGCTTCTACTGCGAGCGAGTACGAGATTCATTGTAACTCGGCTCAACAAGTGCGGCTGAGAATTAGAATGACTTGGCTGCTCCACACCCTGAAGGCGTGTTGTCTCCTTTTGGGTCAAGTGTTTGTTTTTCAACCGCGTTTTGGGGAACTTAGCATGGATCAGAATGACAGAATTCAAACTGATCTAAGTCAGTTCTTGACTAATTTTACGTCGATTGTGCCACTGGCAGGAAACACGATTCTCGGCACTTCATTGACATGAAACCTAGTGGGTCTCGCTACACAGCACCTCGTGTTCGGACGTGAACCGAACATGGCAGCCTGCTAGTCCAGCCGTCGCCGCCTGCCGCGAGCAGCTAACTTGGAGAGGTCGTATCTAAGCGAAATGATCAACACTGCAATCAGAGTACTGATCGGCACCACTGCGGATTCTAAGTATATGGGCCTCTGGCACCACATGGTGACTTCGTCCAAGAATTTCCCCACCAATTCCACATTAATTAGGTGGTGATAAATCGCCGTCTACCGCATCCTCGTTTCGCTTTGTGATTGGGACATTTTCTTCCAGATTCTCCATATGGTTCCCTTGCACCGTGCGTCACATTTCTTCCTCAGATGGTTTGATTGCTCACCGAAACTCGGAATCTTGATAGCTGTTTTTGGCCAGTTCCGGACAATGTGATTAGTAAAGGTGTAAATCAGGATTGGTACGGACCTTCGTCCGAATCAGTGTCATGTAGGTGGGTGATTTGAATGTTCTGAATGTTCATCGACACCGATAGTACGAAATGCTTTCCTTGAAAGCCGCAGCTATTTGCTAACGCCGGTAGACCATGTCAGGAGGCTGGTTTTGAGCCGTGCACAACCATAGAGCATAGTCATTGCATTGCCTGACTCACAACTCCAAGTCAGGTGAGCCACGAACCCCGCAATATGGATGCCGCATACCTATCACAAGTCCGCACAAGCTCACTAAAACGTAACTACATGTTTGGTTCACCTCAAAGCCACTACTCGCCTCGGTAAACACTCTGTTCTATTCACGTCCTGGCGCGAGTTGGAGGGGTCATTTCACAGCCGCCCACCAACGTGTGCCTCCGCAGTGACCATATTTATCAAGCCCCTGAAATGGCAACCTGCAATCTTTCCTGTTAGGGTCACTAACGAGGTATCAGAAGGACCAGCTGATTGTCAATGCTCCACAGCGCGAAGCAATCCGGATCCCTCCAGTTGCCAAACACTCATATCAGCTTCAAATATGTGTAACCCGTACACGAAGAAATTGACTTTCAGGTCGTGAGTATTGGTCTCTTCGCTCTCGACGACCGGTGTGTCTTCTTTATCCCTCACCATCTTTTTCACCCACGAACCCAGCGTTGATCTCGGAAAGGATACTACTCTCGTGCTTACTTTCGACCAACAAGTCGAAGGTTTGTATAAGGAAAAATTCCCGGTAATCTGGAGGTGAACATCCTGCCCTCTGCCGTTTCTGTCCTCTAGCTCTTGTTGACTGACCCCGTTCTTCAGAACGTTCGAGTTTCCCAGCTTCGGTAACTTCCTATTAAAATAGACTACATACCTTACTTATGAGCGCCTCCTCAAGGTATACATTCCAAATATGACAGCCAGTGAGTGGGGAGCCGATGGCACACCGAACTGATTGACAAATTTTATGCCACCTTTCTAGGCTTAGCTTTCTCAAACCTCAAGTGCAATATGGCTTCATTGTGAATATCGCTGCTTCTCAGAATCTTAACGTAAGTACAAACATCCGTGGATTGCTTTGATGTTAAATTGCATAACACTACGTAGTATCAACAGCAGACAACGTTGCTTAAGGTCGGCGATGCATTTGCCTTCACCGTGGGTTTCCAAGCGTTCCTGGTCCCGAGATATATTGGCTAATAGATGCAGTCTCCCGAGGCACTGACAGGTGGCAAATATGTGACGGCAGTAAATGGCACGTCTGGCAAGGAGGAAATTGCTCTCGGTGAGTTACCAATGTGATCACAAATACATGTACTAAGTATACATTCTTGGTAGGCTTCAGTCATGCGGATTCTGTCCAACCACCTACACCAGTGTATTATTGGGACTCTGATGCCTTCCCGTGCGTTTTTCCCCCTTTCGTTTCCTCGTCCGAACAAGAGCTTATGGTATTAATCCACGAACCTAAAGACCCGAGGGGAGCATCCAAACGGAGTTCTCTCCCGTTCTACGTGCCTACGTCACAGATCAGTATCGGGAGATAGAAATCGTCAGGGGACCGATTCAATCCCAATGCATCTTTGAGAAGGACCTCTCGCAACTAGACGAGTCCACCGTTTGGGTCCTCTACTTCAACCCTCTCACAGGGGCGTACTCGATAAGTGCTGGAATCATTTGAGTGCTGCCACAACTTTCAGTGGAACCAAATGTGTAAGAGTCGGCTCGATCACTGCGTAGGCGAGTGTATGATCATGTACATAGTAAAGGTAGAGGGAATGCTCGAAGAAATGAATGACTTGAATTTGCTTAGTTCACGCAGTGAGTCACTGGTGTGGCCCAGCATAAAATGGGCGACTGCTCGTCAAAGCCCAGAAAATGGAAAGCCGTGCACTGTAGATAGTAATCTGCCATCCGGACTCGGTCTGAATCGATCGCTTTCTTGGCGGACAACAGACGGGGGTAGTTCATGCCCCAATTAGCCTGGATAAAGTCGGGCAAGAGGGTATCCAGCTGTCGTACCAACATCGTCAACTTTCAAATACGTCGTTGGAGCGAGCGACGCAACGCTCACCTCATCCAGGTGTTGTGCTGTGTTATCAGGCGCCAACGCGTGGACCGGCGGCACTGCGTCGGCCATGTTCTGGAAAATGGGTTGAATGTCGGACTGAGAGGACCCATCCCGGTATTCTATGAAAGCAAAAGAGTGACGAGGGTGTCACGTCATGCCGGGTGAATGGTGTTGAAGTCTGGGTGGATGAAAGGAGACGACGCCACCGCAGACCTGTCTGCGAATAAGTGAACCCGAGTAACCCACTCTAGGGGCCACGAATGCGACTTACTGTCCGATACTGATACCCATCCTAGACATCGCCTGAGAGAGCTGGTCTGTGGCAGTCGTGTTCGTGAAGACATCGGCGGCAGGACACGAGGCAGTGGCGACACCGACAAGGTCGACGGGATTCAGCATGTTCGCAAAGAGCCAGGCTTCGTAGCTGGTGTAGAGTGTCGATGCATTCGTCTTGATGGTGACGCCAGAAATCTGGGCAACCCCGTTGATCCAGACACCGAGCGTGGAACTAGCCAGCCCCATAGTACTATTCGGGAGAAGGTACATCAGAGCGAGGTAGTTGCCGTTACTGGATGGATAGTATCCTGACCGCCCTGCGAGGGCGATGCAGCGTGGAACGAGTTCAGAAGGTTGACAAAATCGCCCGAGCTGTTAGTGGTTGCCTCGAAGAATGTCGCATACAAAGGGGAACTGAGGGTGAACCATGTATGTCAACGATGTGGCGATACCAAACGACGGGCCTCCGCCTCCACGGATTGCCCAGAATAGATCAGTGTTCTGGTGAGCGTCGACAGTCACGTGGGTAGTATTGGAAAGGACGATCAATGCTTCGAGGGCGTTGTCTGCGCCTAAAATTGAGATGTGAACATCAGAAGCTGGTCATAAATCGAGTAAGAGAGAAACGCATACCCAAGTCGAGGGTGGGTGACAAAGGAAATATGTAGTGTCTATGACCACCGTAAACCCCGCGAACAGTCAACTCAAACAAATCACTACCCACCCTGTGTTCTTGACATTTTGTACTGTGCGTCTTACGTTTATGTGTTCGTTTCAGCTGAGTGCGAGGTGTCTCAGGTTCGTCAGATTGAGAGTCTCGGCTACGTTGTACAGCCTTTCAGCTCGGCGCTCACTGAGTCGCGTCAGCTCACGACAGCAAGTAACTTACCGATAGACACCCCCAAGAGCAGCCAAGGGTATAATTTGATATAAAGGTCAAATTCTGACGCGGAAGCATTGTGAGACGGAGCCAAAAGGTCGAATTGTCAACTACTTACTGCGATGGTGAGAAGGTTTGATGTTATCTAATCTCATGAAACTGGTAGTACTATGACTACCGTCGTTCTCCCGCACCCTGCTCAGCGCCTCTGGCCACCCCTTATTAGCACATCACCGTCCTGTTGGCCCGCACGTTGTTCGGGTTGAAACATGCGACTTCCCGCGAACAACAGCTACTATCCCCTCCCCACCGGTGTTCACGGGACTCCCCCCAGAAGCCCTCCGCCTGTGAACCATCTGTACCGGCCAAGCCGTTCAGGGTCTGTCGACGACAAGAAACCTTCCATGACCTCCTCCGTGGTCCAAGAAGACGCCGGCGACACAGAATGCACCGGACGCCTGAGCGCAAGCTGCGAGGGTCCGTTGGTCAGACATCCAGATTTATGGTTCTCGGATGGATCTGTGAGATCCCGCTCGCCTCGATGTGGGGAATCACACTGATATACTACTGGAGATTGTCCTTCAAGCTCAGGACACGCTCTTTCGCGTGCACAAATCCTTGCTTGCTCGCCACTCTGATTTCTTTCACGACCTGTTCACGCTGCCACAGCCCGAACTGGATGGAAAGTCGCTGTCTGTGCATTCCTCGGGAGATATCGAAGGTTGTCAGGTGCTCTGCCTCCATGATGCACCCGAAGATGTTGCCAACCTACTCACGGCGCTGGTAGACGGTCCGTGAGTCATGCTGTCACACTCAATCCCTTCCTTCGCTCATCATTCTTACACTAAAGGAGCTTTGGAAACAACGACCCTGCCGACTTTCTAGTCGTTTCTGGTGTCTTACGCCTTGCCACCAAGTACGTGGTGGATTCCCTGCGCGAGAAAGCCCTCAACCACCTCTCCGCCGCATGGCCGGCGACGCTGAAGGGTTGGGATGCCCGTGAGGACGCGTCACGTTCTTTTGAACTCCAAGCCGGATCAGAAAATATATACCCATCACCAGTCGTAAGTCAGACGTAATTTGTGTTCTCCGAACCTCACGGTGCTTCTCACACAGGCCGTGATCAATCTCGCACGCGAGGTTAACGCACCGTCGTTGTTGCCCTCTGCTTTCTACGACCTTTCCCGATATAGCTTCTCACAAATATTCGACTACGGTGAATCATTTGAAGAAGGTGCATGGCAATGTCCTCTGTCGCCGATAGACATGCAGCGGCTATCTCTCGGCAAAGAAGCTTCTCAACATGCCATCACAACGTTGATCCAGTCGCTCGGATCCCACACGCGCACGCTGATGGCCAGCCCAGGAAACGCCCTTGCCCACCACCAGCATCCATATTCGCATGGCTATAATACCCACAGGACTTGTAAACGCGATTTCTCGGAACTCGTGACGCTCGCCACGCAACACTATCTCTTTGACCATCAACGTGGATGCACGGATCCGCTCTACGTCGCGGAGGAGCTCGGTCAGCCGTTGTACGATCTGAGTCAACCTCTGGGTATCGACCGCCTGGGAACCTCGCGTCGAAGTTTCGAGCAGGCTGAATGTCATGCATGTGCAAGGACGTTGGAGACATGGGCTAAGAAGGAGAGAGAGCGGATGTGGAAGATGATTCCATTGTGGTTTCGTCTCGATGTTTGAATGAGGTGTGGCTTCGGTGGGCGTCTACCGTGTGTCGGAGACCTGCGCATGCCGCATCATGCTTTCAGGTTGTCGCACAACAGCATTTGAAAAGCCTGTGTCTGATGACCGGAGCGCCATCGTTTATGCTGAATCACGTTTCAGATCTACCACCTTCATTGTTAAATGTTTTCGAGCCTCTAGCTCTAGCACGACCATGTATCCATGTATGATACCATTCCGGCCGTAGGCCGTGGAACTGGTTTCCGAATCTGTGAAGAGCGGCAGTCCAAGAATTACTTCACACTGAGCGTGGGCCCTAAATGTGTCTTGAATACAACACGACTAGGGTCTAGCGTGGACAAGCTTTACCCGGGTAACCCGTGGGTAGACACCTGCAGGTGTATGTGCAGGTCGGGTGTTGGTGGGTATGGGTACCCGAGGGGTGTGCACCCGGGTCGGGTACGGGTCG